>CAHIKZ030002096.1:177500-412500 GCA_903632075.3 Acanthosepion pharaonis | reverse complement strand
ATTCCTAAAACAAAATGTAAATAAGTGTAATTTGATAAAATTAGTGTCTTGCCTAAAGCAGTCATGTTCTCTAACTGAAGAAATATTTTATGACCAGCAATAATATTTTATTAGGTTGATACAAAAGATATGTTAGTATGAGAAATTAATATATAAGACTATTATCTTTTGTAGTGTTAGGAAAATCTTACATAATTAGTCAACTGTAGTACTCAATAAAAAAATATTTGGATAGAAAAACAGTCTGTACATGAACTTACAGAAAGGCATATATGTTAGCATACAAATATTTGTTTTTTTTTCTTCTTGTTCAATACAAAAAACATCATTTTTAACAAGATCATTCCAAGCACTAATGCTCATCTGCTAGTTCAAAGTAGCAAAAATATTTTATTCAAAAGAATTTATAAAATAAAAACAGGATTTTTTTTTGATTTTTCAGTAAAATTATTTACAACCAGTTAATTTTTTTCCATTGCTCATCCTATAACATTTCTCTTATACCTTGGATTTTTAAACTATTTTACAGTATTATGAGAAATTACTATATGAGACTAATTCCATTTTATTATGATAAATTAAGATAAATTTATTAATACATTCATTGCTACTTTGGATAGTGTAACCCTTTGCCATCTATATTTTTATTAGAGGTATGCTGTATAAAACTAACTATGCTTTATTTTAGCAAATTAAATTAAATTTATTAAACTTTGAAGAATGACACTAATGTGTGTCCTTATTACTGGCTTTGTTTTATTTTATTTATAATGGCATGTGACACATTTTTGTATATCCTGAGTGTTTGTACATTAAGTTTTAGCTCTATATATTAAGGTAAAAAAAAATGTAAAGTTTTTTGTTGCTATTCAAAGAAATCACTTTAAAATATGTAAAACATTATGAAAAAAAAAATTCTTTTAACCTCAAACAATTTGTGTTGAAATGTTAAAAAACATTATTTTCAAATGTCACTCATTCAAGACAAAACCCATATGGAACAACAAAATAAGCTTCATGTCATAAGGCAGAAACTGTATCTAGTATGTTGTCTTAGATATTTATATTGTCTTAAATAAAACCATGAAATGGTTACATATGTGTCGTATAAGCAATATATCCCAAGACATAGTTGTATGTTGTGTGGTAGTAAACATGTTTTGAGATAAAATGTACGCCAAGAGAGATTAATAGATATTATACAGAGTCAAAGCAGAGTTTAAGTGTCAAACCTTGGATTCCAAGCCATTAGTTTTAAAATTTTAATCCCTTGATAATTTACCAATACCTATTGTCATTTAAAAAAGAGAAAATTATTTCAAACTAATGCAATGTTATATTTTCCTTTGTTGTAATTAAAAACTTGTAAAATCTCCAATATCCATATTTTATAAATATATCTTGAATAGTGGCATCATATAAGGCAGTTAGTTCATCTGTTATTCCTAGTGCTGGGCATACCTATATGCTATAGCTTAGAGCCACACATCCTGGGGTGGCATAATTTTTTTAAAATAAATTTTTATTTTATCATTAGTTTTTATTCTTTGACACAAAATAATCAAACATTATATATAATCATTAATAAATGATAATCATGTATAATTATTTTCATACAATTTTTTAGAGAAGGGCCTTGAAATTCACATAGCTTAGAGCCTCAGCAGGTGAAGCTCCAGCCCTGATTATTGTATATTCTTGATCACCTAATCATTTACTAGTGTAAAGTAATTTTTTTTAGAGAAGGGCCTTGAAATTCACATAGCTTAGAGCCTCAGCAGGTGAAGCTCCAGCCCTGATTATTGTATATTCTTGATCACCTAATCATTTACTAGTGTGAAGTAATTTTTTCAAGATATTTTATTTTAGTTCTAAATGTTAAAGTTAGAAATTCTTTGTTTATAAATTCAAAACTTTTCGTTCAAACAATTAAATTGCTTCTGCATATGCTTGATGTTATTATCATAACCTTCAATTTAGAGAAAAAGAAGAGTTTTACTTATAATTACCGGAGTGTATTTGGGACAGGCTCTTTTATGGCAAAATTCTGGAGCACCTGTTATTTCTTCAAAGATTTTACTATATTTTCCTTTTGCATATTTTTCTTTCTTCAGTCCCTGGTCAGGGTTTCCCCTTACTGATACTGCCAAAAGGCAAATCACCAAACCAAGCAGTAGTACAGAACCCATAATCTGAAATAAAAAACAAACTCAAAAAATAAAGTTCTTTAAAATTAATTACTGGAAAGATATCACTCAATAATCTCAACTGTCCCACGTTCATTGGCAAAAAGAAAATCATAGCTGTAAGGGAAAAAGTGAAATACTGTCATAAAAGAAAATTAAAAACATTCAGAAAAATATATCAACATGTACTATTTACTACAACCATATGATAATCTTGACCCAACTGATAAAGATGTTATTTTAATTTTTCAAGCATTATAATTTTATAATGGTCAAAGAACAATGGCCTAGAGGATTAAACATTCATTAGTGAATTTGGTGACATAATAATTGTGAGTTCAATCCATGGCATGATAGTACAGATAGAATTAGTGGAAACAGAGCTAGAAATAACTGAATGATTAAATAAGACAAGAAATCCCTCGACATGGAGAGTGAAATTAAAACAATTTAGCTTGATAGATTGAATGAAGGTGTCAGTTTAAAATTCCTCCCTATCTTTGAACTGGCAGAGATAGATTTCACCTTGACCTCTCATTCATGTCCTTACACACTGTTAACATTGGCAAAGGGACCAGCAAATCCCTTTTTAGTTAGGCTATATTAAAACCTAGTTGTAATATACTTTGTCATTTTTATAATAGTTATAATTAGCTAACCTTGTATTTTTTTTTAGAGACTTTTCGATTAGAGCCAATTTCTCTTGCTGGTAAATCGACACAAACATTGATTTCTCCCAAGCTTTAAAAACGGTCGTCTAAGAAAAATTGGCCATCATTGGCCAAGGGCGCCGTCTACAAACAAATTAGAAAGTTATCTCCCATTTCTTTTTGTCTAACTTGACGATAATTCAGAACATTCAATGGTCTCTCAAATGAACACGTCAATTTGGCATCCAGAACATGACAAACAACGTTGGCAAACGAACTGCTGCAAAAAGTTGGCATCCCGGCAATGACAAACAACGAGTTGGCAACACGAACTACAGAATAAAGTTGGCACCCCGGCAACGACTCAAACAACCAAAAAAGATCATCCTGGCATCATTCAATTCAACCACCAAGATGTCCCCTGGCAAAACCCATATCAGCTATACAACCCCAACAACGATGATCCTAGCAACTGCCAACCTCGACCATCAATGCCTGCACTAAAACTTCTGCAGTATCCAGCACTCCTGCAAATCCGGCTCACTGGGCATAATATCCAGCACTCCTGCAGCATCCGGCTCGCTCCTTCACCTCCACCGTTTCCGACCATCTTCATTTCCTTTTCCTTTTAGAATAAACCTCTATATATCATATATATCCTCGTTTTGTCGTCCATATTGTTTCATGGTCAGATTTAACGTCTTCAAAAAATGTTAGCGGGCCTCTATGTACCTCGTTCACCCCTTTTTGTGATACATGAAGACTGGACCGCCATCCACTAAATTGCCATTTAAAATTTCCTGAAGATTAACTTTATATAACCTGATACATACAGTAAAACATTGTGATTGCAACAACAAAGGGCATACACCATAAGATTATCTGATACAAAGATTTAGATACCCCATTTTTGTTTTCATGTCTGACTATTGTAGCTCTTTTACCATGAATCTGCCTCCTATGTAGCCTAAGTTTCTTCCCTTTTGTCACTACATGAAGAGCAAAATTTCATCCACTATGCATGCCACTTAAAATCAGCAAATACTTTATATAAATGAAGCATTAATAAAGAAAGAATCTATGCAGTTTTTTTTTTCCTTTCTGTGTTTGATTCCGACCAATTCTCACAGTTTCTTTGTTCTATTGTATTCTTTTGTTTGATATCAATTGGTAATTAAATTAATCAATGATTGATATCATCGTTTGCGTCACATCATCAAGGAATACAAAAAAAAAATTAAAAAATAAGCATATTGCTATCGATTTCAATTGTTGTAGTTTCTTGTTGGGTTCAAAAAAATTAATATTTAAAGCTGTGTAATTCGCTATTCACGTTTCCCAAGCCTTCCCTTTGAAAAAAATTCCTGACAAAGTAATCAGTACGGCTCACGTTAAAAGTCTATTAACATTCGAATAGACTGGGGCTCAGTTGTGAATAAGGGGTAACATGTAATCTAAAGGTAAAAAGTAAAAATTGATTTAAAAAAAATCAATTTCTTAATGATAATCCAATTCCAGCAACGAACTTTCCCGTGTTGACAGTGGACCCCGATGCCTGGAAAACTAAAGAGCGACATGGGCTTTGCAGCCTGAGTTAAGGGTCGTCTTGCTTGAAACCTAATTTGTCTACTTCTCCGATTTTGTCAACAAATCAAGTCACTATCAGTTAAAAATAAATATTCACATTATTGCATACAAGCTGCGCCTCTTCATGGACCTTCCTATACCTTCATAGCATTTACTTAGCAGTGTTCGTCTTTAGTATCCTTCCTGCTCCCAAGTTAAAAATAGATAAATAAAATAAAATAACTAAAAAACGTTTGTATTTTAGAATTGTTTCCTTGTATGATTTTACCGACTAAAAAATGCTATGAAAAGTTTGCTATGCATGTGATGAAATAAATTTTTAAAAGTAAAACAAAGCGACTTACTTTTCCAGTTGATGGCATTATTGAAGGTTGATCAGTTCAAAAATCTTACGATCAGTCACTCTCGGTAGATTGTTGATTTCTGAAGACACCGGCTGAAAGATCGCTTTATATAACCGTCAGACGTCATTTGTGCTTATGTAACGTGAATTTTATGCTTATATAAACAACATCAGCTATTTGAGAAAAACAATTCATGTGAAAATTCCTTTGAAGATATTTTACTTTTATTATATAACTGTTTAACTAGTTAGGACAAGTGCTAAATACATTCGTTTCACTGTAATTACTGGTTTTTAAGATCATGCATAAACAAATATATTTTTTTATCTTTTTACTTTTATATAACTCGTTTTACTTTTATATAACTCGTTCAGTTCAGCAGCAGATGAAGAAAAATAAAATGCTAAAAGAAAGCAGATATCGCTTCTAAATAGAATACGTTTTACACAAAAAATGGCTTTTTTTTATTACACTTACAATTTCAATATGCTAGCTAGCATAAGATATTAATTAATTTGTGTGTATGTGTTCATATCAACAAATACGTAGATAGATAGTGATCTAAAATAGTTTATTTTATAAAAAAGATTTTTTCAACATAAATTCCTTCCTTGTCAGTGCACTTAATGGTGAAGTGAACATTTAAGATCAAAATCCTGCTAATAACAGTGTTTAAGCCATAAACTTTTAGTTTCATCCTCGTACAAAGAAATAGAAGTTAAGTATTTTGATGAAAAATGACATTTACTGAAAATGATGAACCAAAATTCTAACTTGTATGAGGAGAGCTGAAAAGTTCTTAACACAACTCACTGCCCCAAATCTGACCAAACATTGTTTTTTTTACTTCCTCCGGTCAGGTTGAGAATTTTTCAGCATTCCCTCGTACATATTAAATTTTTAACTTTTTTCTAATTTTTAAAAATTCTGTTGTCATCATATAACACCTGTTCACATTGGTTGATACTGAACAAGTTTTGTTTTACTATAACAACAATAGAATTTTACAATTTTATTTTTTATTTCATTTTTTAAAATTCTATTCTAACACAATGCTTGCTCTCTTCAAATGGTGCCTTCATTTACTATAATAATGAATTTTCTCAATACGAAGTCATGAGACCAGGTTGATACTAACAGATGAGTATAATGGAATCCTCCATATTTGCTACTCACTCCTGAAGAAAAATGCACTCTTCCCCCAAATCAACTTTAACCAATCATCACTTCACTTTTTCAAACTTGACTTCTCATTGGTTAAAAGGACCTATAAAATGTAGCAAGTTGCGACAAATCTGTTTTCCCACTCACCTCTCTGGAGCCGGTTTGAAACCCAAAAAGTCAATAAATAGGATCGCTTCACTTGATTCAGGCAGTCAGGAACTGAGTCTTTGAGAGATGCCAACAAACTCCACGCGCGCCAGCACACTGACTCAATAACCACCACTCTCTCTCAGCAACTCAACTCAAAAAGTCTTGCCGCATGAATTGACCCAACTTACAATTTACTAGAAAAAGTAGTAATTGTATATTTAATCAACTTACATCATATCAGTCAAAGGCACATAACTCCTTATGATTTTAAATATTTACAATTGTCGCACACATACACACTAATATTTGAACCCACACGATGTGTGGTGACATTGAAGTGACATTTCACCTTGTAGAAACCAAACTGTTTTAATTTCATAGACAAACCTTAACTACAAGCTTTCATACACCAAATCACTGCATGGTCACTCCTTACAATTTTATCTCACTTATCACATTGAACAAACAATCTTAAATTCACTTTGTGTATATCAAACGTATATAAATGCATGTTATTTGTTGAAATCTATAACTACGTTGTTTCCCCTTGATTTCTTCCAATTGAATTGCCTTCAAATGTTTGTTTATTTTATTTGTTGTGGATGAATGTTTAACGAACACGCACATTTTTAAGCCATCACGCAATCTCACCTTTTGAGACATCCAAATAGATCAAATTCCGCAACAGGTATATTTTGTTATAATCCACTGCAATTGGATCTCTTTCTGATTCACTCTACATGTTGGCCAGATGTGAGCGTTAAGAAAGCAAAACACGATATAAAAAGTTGTTTTCTGTGCAAGGGCACCAAGCATCACATCCGATCCACAAAACAAATTTGCGTATTAAAATACAATAGCTGATCATAAACGTTCCTGTCGAAAAAAGATGATGCTGTCGGCAACCAGATTTGATTAAAAGAAAGCCCTTCGTAAACGACCAACAGAGTAGCAAGCCAAGAGGCCAGCCATCAACACCAGTGCGCTGTCGCCATCACCGCAATAATCACCTCTCTCATCACCACCATGACCTCCGCCCAAACTTCACTAATCTCTCCCAACTTATCATGCACGCACCCTTGTATCGACAAACTCAGATTTGTGACTTCTCCAGACTCTTCACACTCGCATCTGTCAGAGTTAGCTCCTTTAGTTCCTTAACACTTCACCAGGGGTCTCTCTCCCCTGGCTATAAATACTGGATGACCTTTTGCCTCGAGCTCTTTTTTTTCTCAGGCCTTGGGCGTTATACCACCTCGCATATGTGAGCTCTCACAAATACAGCGTTTCCCAAATTCTGGGAACACGCTATGAACAACACATGTACGTACAAACCCCCACCACAATACACACACACCACACAAACTCAATGTAACTGTCCATGTGCTTGTAGCCTTTTGTTAATACATATATTTGTTTGTATATAATTATCGGTCTTGTTTGTTTACTTTGGACTCAATTAGAGTCCAACATTCTCATGTAGCTGGGCCGGCTAGCAGGAAATTTTAACCCTCGTGTGTTCTTTATATCTTCACCGCCATGGTCCGCTATACATCCACTGTATTGGCAAAGTCAGATCCGTGACCCTGATCGATCAACCCGCCAAAACACTTTACCATGAATCATCCTCACTGGCAACATACAGTTCGGCTACAACACATCTGCCTCATCACCCAACCGCCAACCCATCATGCACCCCACCGGTGTCGATTTGAGCCCTGAAGAATGGCGTACATCAATCGCCGCTAATCACATTCTGTTTGGCTCCACTAATCCACACCAGGCCTCTTGCTTGACACCAACCGTGACCTCAACTAACCAATCCAAGAAATTGGTCAAGTCCCTAGCCCCACTGACAAAACCATTATACCTAATTGCTTTCCTTGCCAGCAGCAACTAAAGAACCACATGTTAACAACTTGTGCTACCTTCCAAACAACTATGTGTATATTCTGAAATTTGAGCATTTACATGCTGTTGAAATTTTAAACCTTTTATGTTCATTCCCTTGCAACTATACACTTATTATAACATTCTGATAAAGAACCAAACAAAAAAGCCACACTGTTTATTATTGTATATAACAATTACACAAAAAGTGATAATGTAGTAAAAACATAACTATGATTGTGTAATTAATTCTAAATTTCCTGTAATTATTTTCATAATACAATTTGAGAAAACGAAGAGATAAACCTGCACATGCTCTTACAGAAAAGTTATTAGAAATCAAAATCTGTTTTCTCTATTTCATTTTGTGTGGGTTACCTCACCATGTCTGAAAGGAGACCTGCTAGGTGATATTCTATTTTGGACTATATAAGGCAGGTACATAAATACTCTTCCTCTTTTTTTGCTCGGGAAGGTAGAAGTGAAAACAAAAGGACTTCTCTCCATTGGGAGAAATTTTTCCTCGTGCAGTTTGTCTCCATAATTTCAGCCAGGCACATCACATACACATTTTCTAACAGCAAAGCCTATAATATTTTTTCCTTTTTCAGCTGTGAACACACAACTATATTTTCTCTCTTTTTGAATTGTTACTTTTTATATAATAATATATATGTAAAATTCCTCCATGTTCTGAATTTGTTTCTTTTGAAAATATCAAATTCATTTGTTTTGAAAGTTTTCTACCTCAAAAGTACCAAATAGTAATTTCTCCAGTTAAAAATGGCAACAAACAGCAACTTTGTCCAATATATTTTATAGTGTAGTGAATCTAAGAAGGCTTGTCTTCAGCGTTCAACTGCAATGGAGTCACAACGCAGTTTCCTTAAGGTTACATTTTCATAGGCGAATGAAAGAAAAGAGAGAGATAGAGAAAATGAACTCGTGTCTGATATTTATAATTAATTTAATCCTGGAAAAAAAAGCGGGAAAACTTGACTTGGCCATGCGCTGCAAAATGAGTGGATTGCAATGCCCACTTGTGTGTTCAATGACCAATTAGAAGTTGATATTTCCTGAAAATATGTATGAAGCTGGGTAAGCTCTTGATCCACTTTTTGCACAGATTTGTACAAAATTCAACATTGATAAGATAGCGGTAACGGGATGCTAAAATAGCATTTACCTGTTTTAATTTAGCTATCAGATACATGTCAACATTGTTTAAGTTTTTATGTAAGTTTTTTTTTTAAAGTTTTTTTGTTTTTTATTTTTTCAATATCTACAACAACTAGCATGTAAAGCAAACACAGAAATCACTGTACTATGGAGCAGATTTTCCTTACTAAAATGAATAGGCAGTGCATTCCAGATTTTAAACATCGTTTTTAATATCCTTTTCCTTTTTTATCTGTTATTATATCTCCATCTGAGTTTCATGTCAATATATGTACAGCCTAATTAAACTTTATTAATATTTACTAAGCATTATCCAAGATAAGAATAACTAGAGAGGGGATTTGCTGGTTAGAAACATTTTCGTGCACTAATCTTGCTTGGGAGGAACGGTGGAGTAATGGTTAGCAGCTTGGATTGAGGAATCGGAGTGCTGAGTTCCAATTCCATAATTAAAGGTATGAATCCATCTATTATCCCCCAGCTATCGGTAAAATAGCAGGACAGATTGTATCCTATAGCCTTGAGTGCCAAACAGTCTAGGAGACGAAAACTCTAAATTCAAACAAGTCTACTGCCTTGTAGGTCCTACATCTTTAAGCAAATGCTTAAAGATGGTAACTTCAAACAAAATCCATCTCGCAGAGAGGAGGGACTGGGTATCCTTAACATCGTCAGTGCAAAAGGATCCGGCAAGCCATTGTGCGACTTTGCTTTGGATGTCCTCCAGGGACCACAATTGTGAGATTGGGAGTGGGGACAAAATGCACTAACTGAACATATGAATGATATGAATCTTGTAAATGAAAAGGACCTTGAAGTCCTGGCTTTTACTGGGACTTGAACACTGATACTGGTACCAGTGATCAGTATACAATTACCTCAGTCGCCAAGCAGGCTTTTATGTTTTAGATTGATGTTTTGTTGTGCTGAATGTTTTGTGACACTAACACTATTCACAAGCACAATCCTATTATAATCTCATAATAACTTCTGTGTTTTCACCCATGGCTTCTTTAGTCAAACCTCCCACCCAACCAACCACTTTAATGGTGAATTTACTGAGGATACCTAATTACCGAAATAAAACATTCAACACACTTCAGTTTCAAACTGTGCACCCAACCATGACGCCAAGCAGCTAAATTACAGAAGCATACAAACACTAATAGTTAAGCTTTGTTCAACTTTTATAAGTTCCAGAATTTTTCGAGACACGTTTTGAAATCATCACAGCATTTAGTATTGTTGAAGTTATCGCTAATATTTCTCGAGATTTACAACCTCTATGTTTCATTCAATTCCGCAAACCAATCGATTTTTTAAATTTCATTAATGTTTTTTTGAAAAATGAATGAAAATTTATTGTATTAAGCTACGCACTCTAGTAAGACTAACTGTACTTTGTACCCCCTTGCCTGTTTTCACTTCTCCCAGAAATTTGGTTTCGATCGGTCAACGTATGGCTATTTTAGAAGGTGGAACGAACGGGTGGACTAATGGAAGTCATAGAATTATATATGTAGATACATAGATAGGTACATATTCTCAATATTGTTTACTAACATGATTCCTTACTTTCCTTTACCTACTACTAACATATACTTCTATTTTGATTTTGTATCCCTCCCTCTGTAATGAGACATTAAATGTGACCTACCTGGAAGGTATCCCGTCATTACTGTACATGTATTTTTTATTTTATTTTATTTTTTATTTTTTTACTAATTGTCTGCAAGGTACATGGCCCACTCAATATAGAAAACTACTGATTGAGGTTATTGCATGTAAGAGGAAGAAGTAAGATGTGCAGTTTAAGAGCATATGTAAAAAAGATATTGGTTAACAGAACTCTCGACTTAAAGAGGTTGTGGTGTAATTGGCTATGGTTAAGCCGCTAAGCGTATTTAGAAAAATACTAAAAAAATGTCATTGATAAAGTTCTCACTGAACAATAAGAAAAGGAAGAAAAAGAACAGGGCAAAATAATACTAAGCAAACAGTATATATACAAGTTAAAACTAGACAAAACAACAGTAATAAGGCAAAAAGTTCACAAAGCAAAAAAGGTGTTCACACGCAAAACAGTCAATTGATTGACAAGAAAGAACAATAATATGGTGATATTTATTTTGTAAAAAATACAAAAAATGTGACACATGTTTTAAGTGGGGAATGGGTTAAAGCCGGTCTGTAGCCTTCCGATTCCGATCCTGTACCACAACAATCAAATGTCACCCCCAAGTTCCAAATATCCAATACCCACAGCAGATCAATAAGGTGATCGCTTCGATCCAGCCCTTGCCTTATCCCACGTTGGGATTAGTTTTGATCATAAGGTCAGCCGGGGTCAAATCTTCATCAGGTATCTTCGTATTGGGCTGGAACAACTGGAATGAAGACACGTGAACAACTAAACACTTAAATAAAAAAATATGTTTCTTCGGGCAGGCAGTCACGTGGGGTGTTTCTCGTCCGGTGGCTGGAACAATCTGTGTTTATCGCTTCGACTCCTTTGTATTTATTAACATTCACCCAAAACCGGTGTGGGGCATGACGCGCTATTTTCTTTACCTTTCACAAAAAAAAACCTTTCTGCTGTCTGGGTTCTGAAAATTAATTACTTCCCAATTTGGGAGATCCCCTTTTTCCATGGGTGGCGGTCGTAGGTATTGATCCGACCCATAGCTCCTCCCTCCTCTTATTAGCATCTCCCACTAACACCTCCAAATGGGTGTGGGTAGCTCCTCCACTTCCCTCAGTGTCTCAACTGCGCTTGCCACCATGGCTACTCCTCGACCAATGCCTTTTGACTGCTTGGTGTAGCTTAACTTTAAGGTCGTTTATCCAAAGAATTCAAAACTTTCACCGATGCAAAAGAATTTCCCATATCAGTTTTTTGTCCAGTATTAGATACAAAACACATGGCTGTTTTCACAAGGAACTTAATTCCCGAATTTTTATTATAGATCAATTATTATCTGTTTCCATCCACTTCTGGATATATATATATATATATTCAAAATTCTCAATACGAAGTGCGCGTATATCTACTTGCAAACGACAAGATACCAAAAACAATATAAATTTTGTACTTATCTGATTGTTACGAGCCTGAAATTGTTCGGCTTACTATAAGTTCAAGGAGCAAAAAAAAAAAAGAAGATTGACTTTCCCGCTAACAATGTCTCGTCAGATCACGTGACTGTTTCTATTCTCGTGAATATTTGTAATTAATTTTTATTGCTATTTTTTGTTTTGGTCAATGGCAGACGACGAAGAAATTTATTCCAAGGAAATCAACCAAGTCTTACAAAACTTAGTGAGTACGATCTAAAAATCTCTCTTTCGAAGTGTTTGTTCGGTGCTCACGAGCTTGAATCTTTGGGATTCAGAGTTTCTGGTGATGGTATTTAAACCCAGCGCTAGAAAATTTGCTGAGTTAAATGAATTTCCTTCCCAAAACGACTTCAAGTCATTGCGTCGGTTCCTTGAAATGGCCAATTTCTATAGGAAACTGATTCCACATTTTAGCAATAAACTATTGCCACTCACAGAATGCATACGTGTGAACCCAACATCGAAAGACTTAACACTAAAAAAAAAGAAGAGGAGATTGAATCTTTCAAAAATATAAAGGAAGCTTTGTCAAGCATAACTTTCATTTTGTTACAGACAGTTCTAATTATGCCGTCGGTGAAGCATTACACTACTAAATGGTAGATGACCAACCGATTCCTATTGGTTTCTTTTTTAAAAAAATATTGTTGCTGGCGCAACAAAAATATTCTACCTTTGACAGGGAATTACTAGCTGCTTACCTAGCAGTCTTGCATTTTAAACACCAAATAGAAGGCAGGAATATTAACCGACCACAACCCTTTTGTAATGATTTTACAAGCTAAACTCCACTGAAATCTGACAGACAACAACGTCACCTCTCTTTTATAAGTGAATATATTATTGATATTTTATATAAAAAAGGTGATCAGTGGCTGAATGCTTATCTTAAGCAACTAATACAGTTACTATCGACGTATGCGATTTGCAGATGGTGAAACACCAAACTACTGAAGAAGAAATTAAGCACTTCCGTGAACAGCTGAAGTGATAATCTGTAAATGAGCGTTAAAATATCCTGTGCGACGTGTCGTTACCCTTGTAGCGGACCTAAAAAACGATTGGTCGGAAAATACATTTTTTTTCCTCCACTTATTTTCCTTGTCGCGAGCATTTATCTCAAGTAAGTGCAAATTTTAGCTTAAAACTTCGTCTGCACCCTACGTCATCGACAGCTGTCGTAAACATATAAATTGCACAAAAATTTTCATTTTCAGTTCAGGAGGGAGAAATCCGCCAGCTACTGAACTTCACGTCGGCAGATCGAAGGAAAGCAGTCACTCATCCCTTTTTTCCATTCCTTCAACGACCGCTGCCAAAGAAAGAACTTACTGATTTATGACAGCGCCATGGTAACCAGATCAAGAACTAGGAACACTCCATATTAGCGACACCAGTTAAGTACTGTTTCACGGACACTTTTCTTTCTAAAAATGGCATTGTGTGTGGTTTATCGGCTCTACCTATTGTCATACTCGGAATCAGAATAACTCCCAATGAATCGAATTACTAGTCATTTATTGCTGTAACAGTTAATGCACAAGTCACTCGGATATTAATAGATTCAGACAAAGACAATGAGGACACTCAAATAACGAATTCACAAGTAAAGAATTTAGCTAAAGAGATGCAGAAATTTGAGTCTGACAAACTATCTGCATTCTTTACCAAGAGAGTAATTTGCATTTACTTAACTCCCTCATGTAGTTTGTAACACCCTATTTATCATCTCTCAGTTGCTTCTCTGCCTTGGGCAGGGTGCACTCAGGGGCGGCTCTGTCAAAGGATATTTTTGCAACTGAGGAAAATTATATTGAGAGGTGCAGGCCCTGGGAAACAGCTGCCCGAAGACGCACCCTCTCATTGCACCAGAGAGTGGGATCGGTGCTCACACCAAAGTCAGCACAAGCAATGGTTGCAGGGGCTCAGGGAATTTTTGTTCCTAGCCCGGTTGTATGCACTTGGGCTCCCTATATTAATGTGACCTTGTATCACAACCTGACCCGATGGAGGAATTGAGTAAATACAAATTACTATAGAGCTGGGGCTTTTTAATCACAGAATTCATAGGAGAATTGAGCACCAATTTCGCATTTATTCATATAGATTCCATAATATAGGTTTTAGTTAATTAGCTATTATCTTTCTCTAACTCTTCAAATGTTGAATGTATAACTAATTTTAATTTCTATTTTCCCATCTTTACACTATATTAATTTTATCTTATAAATTGTCCCCTGTTCTGTTACCCATGAAATAAAAATAATTGTACAGAAAATAAGGATATATGTACATTAAATAATCTTTAAACTAAGTGGCAGCAGAAGAATTATCATTGAATTTTTAAAAGGTAAGCTTAAATATTAATTCGATACTTAAATGCAGTGATCAATTTTGAGTTCTTCTGTAGTTTATTGATGTGTATCACAGCTACTCCTCTCTAGCTATTGTGGTCATGGCCAAACCAAGAGTCCTCCACAGGAGCTAGCTTAAATGCTGCCTTTTAAGGGGCTTTTAAGCTAGCTTAAAATTTTGGCTAGCTCAAATTTTAAGGTAGCTGCAATTTTGGATACAAAAGAAAATAAGAATTACTACCCTTGAACCATGAAAGCAACAATAATGGCTAGTATAATATATTAATATATATTTTTAAGCTCGCATAATCCAGTAACCCTGAATCTGAGCTTAACAAAAATCATTCCCTGCACCTAACTTTTCTTTTGACTGAGCAATGAAGCATTGAAATTGAACCAGTTGCTTGGACACACACATGCACAAACACATGCACATACACTATACTTTACATATAATGATATATGATAAAGACTTAAAAACTTTAAACTCTCTGAATATTATTGTATATTTTGGAGAAAGAGATAAAAAATCAAACATCCAAATATAAAAAATTCTTTTGCAAACATTTTTAAAAGGCCATAAATTGGTGGATATTTGGATAGAAGATGTTATCCAAAGATAACCACCTGTTTAAAGGGGAAAATATATAAAATGAACTCTGTGGCTGTAAAAAAGTAAACCCCTAAAAATAATAATGAAATTTTGTTTTATCTTTTTTCACCACATTTAGTTCTTTACTCCCAAATGGCCATTGATTTTTGTTTTTAAATCCTCATTAATCGTTCTCCTTAATATCTACATAAAAGACATCATGAAACCACATTTTCAATATTTTTCTTTGCCTTCTTATGTTTTTTTCAATTTTTCTTTCATTTTGTTTATATTTCTAAAAAATCTTTAGTCCACATTACAACACCTCCAAACAGTGTGTACTGGAAAGAACAATGCATTTTTCAAAACTACAAAATCAAAATTACACTTTTCTATTGGTATCATTCAAAATTAAATGCTATGAATATACCTATTCTTATTAATGTTTATTCCTGGTTAAATATTTGAATATCAATTAAAAAAACGACCTCTTTTCTAAAATATATACTTTCTCATGGAGAGATACATTTTAATATATATTTGAACAAAAATTACTGTTACTGAACTTATTTCTTGGGAATTCAATTTTAGATTATTTTAAATTAACAAAAATTTTCTATACAATAAATCAAAAAATTAAATAGAATAGCTGGAAGCATGATAGTTATCTACAGTTCATTACATTCAAGAATATGGTTTTATATTTTTAAGCTATATACATATGTTAAAAATTTATATACCTTATGTCAGAGACAACAGGGTTTTACTTGCGAAAGTGACAATGCTCTCTTAACAGTGTTCATTTAATTCCTTGAATATTTCCATTTCAGTGTCTTTCCTTGAATATTTGCAAATGTGAACAACAATAAGTGACAATTGTGAAATTGTGCATTATTCAATTCCATACAAAGATTTTTATGGGAAATTTTTTCATTAATGATGTCAATTGGTTACTGACATTAATCTTAAGGATTATATAATGTACAAGTATAAAGAAACAATTAAAGAAAAGAAAGACTTGTAAAGTAGGTGGAAGTAAACAACATCAAACCAAAGGAGCAAATGAAAAATTAAACACTGTGCAGCCTTCCAGGTTTCAAACATACTTTGAATTTTCAATTTAATAAAAATAAATAGCCAATAAAATCAGCTCCCACCTGTAAATAAACACAGGATTCTGGATCCTACACAAAACCATAAAAACCAAACATTCATTCAATTTGGCATAAGGATTGACAGCAGTAAAGAGATACAAGTCAACCTCGACATCTTGTCTTTCTCATCAAAGTAACAGTGAACTCCTTTTGATCTTGTCTCCCAACTCCACTTTCTCTCTTCTTCACTAAAAGACTATTCAGGTTCATTTCCTTACAGTCAAAGAGAAGAACTTTCTAACTTTCCTTTCATGATAAGTAATTACAGTTAAAATTTGTGTATCCTACATTTAAATAAATATCATTTTATTTGAACACACAACAATCTTTTCTTACAATTTTATTTAGAAAATGGTGACCAATGGAATATTTTCCCCAAAAATGGTGACAATCCAACAAGAAATGAACACAGCATCATTCAGCTCTCAACAATTTGGGAACACTGACACAAACAGCATTTTTCTGCTTCTAACAAGAGGTGCTTAGCCATTTTTGCAGACCACAAATTCAACTGACTTATTGCATCTTGGAAGAGACTACAACCACATAACCCATGGAGACCACATTAATGATGAACCTTCCAACATTCAAATCTACTAAAATAAATATATGGTTCTTGCAATTTTCAATGCAAAGAAAATTACATCTCAGCATCTACAATATTGCTATGTTGTCAAAAACTACCCAATGAAGTAGCCTTAGAAGTAACAGACTTTCTTGAAACTATGCCCAAAGACTGTGCATATAGCATTTTACTCCAAGCAATAATTAAACATATGGGAAAATCTAAAGAAAGCATACTACACCATTTATTCTAAAATGGATAGATAAATTACCTACAATGACCATGCAAATTTTAGCACCTATGTCAGAAGATGCAAACCTTGAAAGGTTATTTAATGTCATTAACAGAAGTCATAATATACAAAGCAACAGATTAAATCAGTCTCAGAAAACAACTGGCATTCTATTTGAACATACAACAATCTTTTCTCACATTTTTTATTCAAACAGTGAAGCAAGGAATCTTTACCCAGCAGATCCATTATATTGAATGTTATCAATAATATCAACTAAAAATAGGTAGTGCTGTAGTTCTGCAGTGCCTATACATGAGCCACCACTGGTTAGGAAGAAATCCCAGCATGCATCTGTATGATTTGTCTATAAATTTGGGTAGGGGTTGTTTTTAGTGATCATTCCATGAGTCTTGATACCAACAGAGGTTAAGATTGTAGTGATCAAGGAAGCTTCCCCACAGGAGTCTGTTTCACAAAACAGTAGTTCTTAGGAAAAAGCTGTCCAAATGGAAATTCCTTCTGTATGAATAGACATTTTCCTACTGGGTTATTCCTTCAAATGAAATGAGGCTGCTGATGACAATCCTGAAATATGATTTAGTACACTGTTTTAAAAGTGGAAGGATATGATATGCAGGTGAGGAGATTACTTTGAAAGGAATTAATGTGCCACTGATTTGGCAGGCTATTTTTTGCTAATATTAAAAAAAAAATTATTTTCAGTCAGATCTTATATATAATTTTTGTTTGATTTTTAGCAGTTATCAGTATTTACAAAGAAAAACAGAAAGTCACAAGTTTGAGGCACCCAGTTAGGATGAAACTCACTATAGCAGTAATGGCTTGTGAATTTACTAACCGCTACTCCACATTTATGCGCCTGGTATTTTCTTTTAATGCTATGTCCTTTCATGACATAGATAATCATGACTCTCTGCACATTCCTTTCTCTATTATTATGCCATGCATTTTTTAGAAACATAGTGATTTCCCATTGCCTTCTCCATGGTTTGGAATTCAGAGTTTTTTCCTTCTTTTAGACTGGTTACCACTCAAGGCTAATGAACTTAGTCTACCTTACTATTTAACCCACAGCTGAGGGCAAAGAAAATGAATATTTCTCAAGGATTTTTGTTTGAAAGCAAACACACCAGACTAGCTAAGAATTTGGACCCAATTTGCCAATTTTAAAAACTTTCTACACCAATATCTATTGCACCACCTGCTCATCCACCCTTGTATTTATTAACTTTGAATTATCCTGGCACAATAACACAAGTGCAGATCATCCAGCCAAGATCAAACTATTTTAATTGCCTGAGACAAACTACAATTTTTTTGATATTTAATTTAGATAATAAAGGACAATACCAGACTTAATGGGCTTCATGAAGATCAAGAATTGATTTCAAACCACTACTCAATGATGAAAAACATTTACTAATCTTAATATAGTATTTTTATTACAAAGCAAAAGATATAAAGCACTCAATAAGAAACAAATCAATACAGTATTAATTGTCTGTAAGATTAAATTCCTAATCACTACACAATTTTTGGCAGTTATATAAGCAAAATTACACATTACAAATGAATACAAGTTATAAGTAAAAGTTATTAACTAAAATCCCAAATCAACTATTATTATGTCCTTTTCATTCCTATTTTTCTCTAATTTAGACTCTATGACCAAGAAACTTTGTAGTATAATAATGTGTGGCCTTCCCTTTGTTAGTTTGCATCCCATTACGTCCTGACAATACCTCATAAATAATGGGCTATTCCACATTTTGGTCACATGGAAAGAGGAAAATACATTAATTGGTTTCTGTGAGAAAGGAAGGGAAGATAGAAATGGAAAGAGAGAATCAGATTAAGCTGATAAGAACATACATACTTTTGATTCCAGCTGAAAGGCTGAGTAGTGATGGCAACCATGATAAAACATCATTCTTCAAAGTATCGCAAAGTATCAAGTCAAAAATCCAGTTACAATAAATTAAATAAGTAACACCATCTGCTGAATTATTTTAAAATTAGTATTAAGAGAAATGTCTGTAAGACAGAGATTTGGCTAGAATGAAATAATGAAAGATAAAAAGAGTTTAATGTCTCCTCCCAATACCTCATAAATAATACACTATTCTGTTTTGATTGCATGAAAAGAGGGGAAAAGATACAACTTGATTTCAGTGAGAAAATGAAAGGAAGACAGAAAGAAAGAAAGAAAGGAAAAGGGAAGATGTTTAATGGCCACTTCAGTGAAATGGAAAAAGTTGTCAATTTCAATTCTTTTCATTTGTATCCACTTCTTAAAATAATGACCAGCATTCATATTATTTTGTTAAAATTGTTAAGCTGTAATATCTAATGATGTAATGAAGTTCTATAGATATTTTATTGTCATAGAACTCACCATGAGCTTATTCAATCATTAAATTAAGAGTTAAGAATTAAGATTCATCAGAAAATTTAAATAGGAGAACCATGAAATTGTCATGGGTCTTTCTAGGATATATTAATATTAATCAGGAATAAATTGTAATAGGAAATTAGCTTTAACTCTATCACAACTACAATTGAAAAGAATTTATCTAAACTCAACATAAAATTTGTCACAACTATGTCTAAAACAATAAGACTTAATCAATACAAAAAAAACTAAAATTTATAGGAGGAATTGACACTATTACCTGTAATGATTATCACAAAGAATACACTGGAGAAATCTCAAGAAATTTAAATAAAAGATTATATGAACACAAAAGAGATATTTTGCAAAATAACACATTAAACAATGCATCAGTTGCACACCGTAATGAGACTGACCACAATTTTGATATAAAAAATGCAACTCTAATTAAAAGAAAAAACAATTCACTAAGACAAAAAGTGTTTTAATCACATAAATTTCATCCAGGTTCTTACAACATTTCACTATTCTTGGAAGATCTATTATCACAATGTGGGATACTTAATAACTCAAGTGATGGAAACAAAAGAAAAAGAATCTAAATGAAATCAGCTAGATTATATACCCAAAACACATAAAAAAAAATTATCTTTAAATTTAAAATTCCCAGTGTCTTGTTTGTAGGCATTTGTAGTCACATAAATGTAAAGAAACTTAGTCTGATGAAATCCTAAAGGATGAAACCTGTCACACGAAAACATTTTCTCTTTGTCATACATACATATATATGTGTATATAAAAATGAAGAGCAACAAATGGTTAATACAAAGTTTCTCATATGAACCATCTTATTCTACTTGCATGTTAGGCAGTGTAATTTATTTTGGTAATTACATGTGGTTTTATTGTACTATAAGTTCAACAAGTCAACATCTATATTTTTTTATCCTTTTGTGAGACAAAGAGTATCATATTAGCTATTGCAATTGTATGAATTTCATACATAAGGTTTCATTCATAAAAGTAGTGATGCAATACAAACATGAATAAATATGTAAGTGACTGTGTAAATGACAGCCAAGCTGTACAGAGTTAAAAAAAATTCTCTGAACTTCTTTGAACTGAAATCAGTGGAAGACCAACAATTTTCAATGATGATCTTTTAAAGGCATCATTTGAAGCAGAACCCCCATCAAAATCCTATAGAAATAGCAACAAAAAAAGAAGAAAAAGTTATCAAGTATACACAAACATCACAAGCAAATGTGAAACTTTCAAAGAACTGAGAGCAACCTTTTGCAACAGGCTGCTGATCAGAAATGAAAAGATACATTTTTCTTCATTGAAAGAGATAATAAACACTGCAAATAAATGCAAATCTCAATACAATGGGAATGTTGAGTCCATGAGAGCCACCTTGTACTTTCAGCTCTCAAGGTCTTGGCAGAGGTGTTGGATCATCCTTCAGCACAGAATTGATCTGTTGGATGTCTTGACAGACAACATCCTTCTAGTGGCTACATAGTCTTCTGTGAGGTAGTCTCCAAATGGCTGGTCAAACTAGGTCATTGTAGGATATCACCAAGCCAATGAACTGAGCAATGGTGTGGAAGATTCTTATCTGACTAGTCCTCTGATGGAACTCCTCATTAGATACAAGATCAGACCAGTGCACTCACTTGATAGTGATGAGGGTAGGAGATGTCACAGCACTGCCATAGTGAACTCTAGAGGCCTCTCATGATTCTTGCAGAAAGCCCAAATCTGTTGTTCTCTGTGAGGAATGAACCAACACTGTCTCCAACGTGCATCAGTTTGGACTTTGACCAGTAGACACACAGCCCAAGCTTTGTCACCCCCTTGTTTGAACATGTGGAGTGCTCTCTCAAGCTGACACCAGATAGTTGGACTAAAATGTGTTTCTGATCTGTCACAATTTTTGATAAAGTAGGAAGTGGGTGAGTAAGAATTTGGAAAATTAACCCCTCTCCCATAAATACCACCTGGGTAGTAATAACAAAAAAGTTGTTACATCTCTTATCAACTTTCACAGGGGTTAGCACAGAAAATTAACTGACATTGAGATTATATATAAATATATATATAGATAAAATATTGCACATTGAGTGCTGATACTAATGAAATAATAATTGATGTATAATAACAGAGCTATGATTTATAATAATAATAAATATACATAAATGTGTGTGTGTGTATATATATATATATATATATATGTGCATATGCACACATATTACATTACACACTCTCTTCATTTTGAAACAAAGCTTTAATTTTTCTCTATAAACAAAACATGAATTGCAACACAATGAATAAAAACAAAGGAGAAGTTGATATAAATCAGTTTTTTTTATTAACATTAGAAACAAAATACTTTCTTCAAAAATACAAAATGACAAACAATTTTTAGCAGAAAACAGAAGTTGGATCAATTTTGTTTTATATAAATGTAGAGTAAAAATAAAATTGTAAGTTGAGCATATTCAATGGTAATTTTGAATTTCAAAGCATTTTGAATTGAATGTGAAAAAAAGGCAGATTTTGTAGAGAAATGTGGTTAGTTTTAAATGAGAAATGTGCATCATTAATTTTACACTGTATTTCTGTGTAAAAATTTTATATATATGTATTATTAGAGAATATGAGAAGGTTTTTAAAAATTAAAATATAATATTCATTACAATTTTATTTACAAAACAATCAAAAAATATATTTTTTTATTGTTGTTTTTAACCATTTTTGGTTATTTGTAACATTGTTACTGAGAAAAGACTATTCTGCTATCAAAAATAAATAACAAGAAAGTATTTTAAAGTGAATTATTATTATGTAACAAGGACACAAAATTAATGTGTTCATTAATCCTAATAGAAGATATACATCCCAAGAAAACATCTATTAATAATACCATTTGTTTAAGTGTGTAAATAATTGCAATTTTTTGTTGTCTTGTGACAAAAACAGGCCTTATTTTTATCTGGCTCAGTGCACCCACTTCTGGAATACTGACCAAAAATACCAGGGTCATCTTTTCTGACTAATCAGGCAAGTTTAACTGAGCATGGCAGACTATACAACTGCCCAAGCCATCAGCAGTGACACCAAGGTGCTTCCATTAACAGCAATGCTTTCAACCAGCAACAAAAGCAGCAGCAGCAGAGACTAACTCTTGACTACTACAGTATGATACTATTATATAAATTATTTGTCATAAATTTTTTGATATATAAAACTATTGACATTTTTGTCCTACATCAAAAAAAATTACTTTGTGTTTAAAAACACATTTGGTCTAAAGAGTATTTCTTATTGATAATTTCCTGAACTCATTGGTGTATTTAAAAAATATACATAAAAAAGTTATTTGTGCAAAAGTCTTGAAAGCATTAAGTCAATTTAACAAAGAGATTTTGTTTATTTGCAAAACTCAAAGAGAATTACAAGTTTGAAAACAGTTGATACTGTATATATTATAATATCGTAATGAGAAATAGTTTTAAAAAGTTCTTAAAATGTAGAACCACAATGCTTGAAATTATTATATTGCAAATCATATCATCAGAGAGAAAGAAGATATAAGATTTATTAGCTCTATATATAATATACACACATGATTATGTATAAATGCTGAAAAACATGCAAAACTTGGTATTTATAGTTATCATTGTTTAGACAACCATTATGTAAACATTTTGTTCATTCCTTGTTCTCTTCCTCCTTTCCTTTGGCTAACAGCCACACCTCATTGTGACGATTCCAGAATTTCCATGGTGCATCATAACCACATGAAAAATAATAACTAAAATCATAGTTGTCTTCACCAACATCTTTCTTTAATGCCTCAATGTGTTCTTGTCGTCTTTCATCATTTGTGTAACCACCATAGCCTCTAAAAAAAAAAAATGTTTACATATTACATAAACTTTCCGTAATTTCAACAGGAGTCATTACATTCCAAGACCTTTTCAAAATGCTTATCTCATTCTTCAGGGAATTTAATGTAGTTTGAATTTCTTTGCTTAGCAAGGAAAGGATTGGAAAACAACCTTACATAAAATATGTAATCACCTGTGTCACATTCATACCTATGAGATTCATTATAATGGGTTAGTTCAATGAATGTATTTGACATTATTTTTCCATTTAAAAGCAGTGGTGGATACTAACTGAGAAAAAAAAAAAGACTTGCCCACCTTCTTCTCTGCCTTACAGACCTGAAGAAAGCTATAGAATGGATCATTAAAAATAATGTGGTGACAACAAAAAGGATACAATAGTCTGAACAACTCTTGGAATTATATTAGGTGTGTGAAATTCTGTCTACTTTTCAAAAAACAATACAGAACTGTTATATACTTTCTATATTTCATAATATATATAATGAAAAATTAGTATAAATAAAATTTGTGTGTGTGTATACATAATGTGTATACTTATTTTTACATTACATTTGGGTAAATATTATAAATATTTTAACAAAAATTAAAAAAAAAACAAAATAATGAGATTATTTGACAAAGATGCACAAATTTGCAATTATTAATACTTGGTTTTAATATTAAACATTTCCTTGGCCATCTTTTCTACTTCAATTAAATAAATGATTATTTATCTAATGAATAAATACTAGCAAGAATTTTATTTGTAATCAGTTAATAGAACAATTCATTAAAATTATATCTACTGAAAAGGATATATATAAATATATATGTGTGTGTGTGTGTGTGCACATGTATATGAGAGTGAGTAACATTTGCATTAATTCCTAAACACTAAAAATCAGGAAGAAAGGAATTTTCCAATTTAAAGATTGAGCGCCAAAATTTGCACAAACACATTTTTCGATAAAAAATAAAAACAAGGTTGGTTATAGCATCAATTTTCAGTTTTAAACAATGTTACTATAACTTTCATTTTTGTATAGACTGTGAACAGTCTTTTCCTTCTTATAAGCCCGACACTCATCAAGAATGGGCTATTGAAAATGTACCCTTTATATCCTCTTTAAAGTTAATATTTTGTATCATATTTCTAGAAAATACAGACAAGAATTAATCGATAAACTTAAATTCTTTCATATTTGCTATATGTACTATAGATTATCATTACCACAGCATTCCATGCAAATTATCTGTGTCACATTATATGCAATCATGAAATGAATGAAAGTTTTATAAATATTTGTTTAATAAATCCAACATATGATCTCACAGGTTGCATAAATAACTGGAGTGAAGACAGAAATAAACACCAAAACAGTCAAATAGCAAATGACAAAAAAATGGTTTCTGTGTTTGAGGATTCACTTATCCTTCTGGTTAATAAATTAATGCTTTGAAAGAAAAAAAAATTCAACATTTTTCAACCAACAGGTAACATCCCCACCAACAATAAAAAAAAAACATGCTTCATCATTCCTTTGAAGGGTATTTAAACAAAGTTTCTACACAAAAGGAAGAAGGAGAGATAAATGCCAACAAGTTCACAACACTCAGCTTAAAAGAAATTTCCTTACTCATTCACCTGTTTTCCTCACCAAGCTACATGACACTTACACTTTCCTCCTCACGTTTTCCCTTATCTCTTCTTTCTCACATAAACAAAGAAATCACATTTCTTTTCATCTTAAACAACTACAAATAAGGACTATAAGAACTTTAACACTCATACAAAGAAAAATTTAGTTGTAAAAAATATGAAAATAAAAATATCTTTTTTCTCCTTTTTTTGTTGTGGGTTGATTCAAATTGGCAACAGATTTTAATCAACCCACTACATCAAGTAACTTATCTATAATAGAATCTTTTTTCTTTCTCCATTTATCCTACTACTGAAAATATCTGTTATTTCTCAAATCATTTGTTAATGCAATGTACATCCTCTTAATAAAATATCAAAAACAATAAATTTAAATTTAATTCTGAAATTTAAAATCAATTTTAAAAATACAATTGAAAAACTGAGAACTAACCTGACATAAACTTTAAGTGTTGGATAAGAAGTAAGGAAAACATCTGGATTATTTGGCTTTGGGTTTTCTGATTTTGTCAAGAAAAAATGCATGGTGATATTTTGAGGATTTTCTTCTTTAGGACCAAATGTATTTGCAACTGGCACTGTCATTGCAATTTTGCTATCTGAAAAATAAGAGTTGTACCAAATTATCAAAGATTGATTTCTGGAATCTATTTACACTAACTTATACCCATGATATAATTTATAAAAATTTATTCACATAGCAAATTTATCAAGCAATAAGGTTAATTTAAAATGAGAAAAAAAAATCATCATAAGTCATGATCAGCAGTATGAATGCTGTTTTTCTGTGTATAAAAAAAGTAAAAACATTAAAAATTAAGCATTTAGCATAGAGAAAAAAAAGAAATAACAAAAGAAAAAAAAACAATGAAACTACTCAGTACTTAGAATCATGTTCAGAAAGTGGAATAAATAAATAAATAAATAAATATGATTAATAACTTAACCAGGGACTAATATACCAGCTTGGAATGAGAAATCATTGAACCAAGATCAAATTCCATCCAAATTCATTACATTCACTTTCATAAGTATCTAATTGGGAAAATTTATGTTATGCTTTGTGTGCACCTTTAAAACAAGATATTATCAATATTTTTAATAATAGATATTATAAACTGAAATTCATATGGTATATTTATCATGCACTGTTAGACTATCAAATATTATTAAAAAATGATGGGAGAAACCTATATATATATATATATATATATATATATATATATATATATATATATATATATATCAAGTATAGGATTGGTGTATGTGAATAAATTCCAATAACCAATAACTACTATTCTTAAAAGAGTGTCCAATACAGAGTAAAGCAAATATAATTATTTATTTGAAAATTATAACATAAATATCTTATAAAATCACTACAAAAATAGCCATTTTGTTTCAACACTTCTGGTGTTTTATCAAATGATGGTGTTGAATGTAGAATAAAGGGTTTTAAAAGGTCCAAATCAATCAAACATCCCTTGCTAGGGGAAACGCTGTTACATAAACTGCAATGACCAATCAAAATACAAGTGTATGAGAATTCAAAAACTTGACAATGAACTAAGGCTATAATAATTATTTAATGCTTTAATGTTGGGGTTAGATTAAAATAGAATTTATTCTAATAAATATTAAATTATATGATAAAATTTGAAATTAAAAATTACCCATTTTAAAAATTTAAATTTAATCTATATTAAGTTTAAAATTATAAAATTACTGAGGAAAAAAGAAAAAAAATACATATGTTATTCTATTTATTTTGTTTTTATTGAAATTAAGTTGGAATAAATGTGTTTCTGTCTGTAGTGAAGAATGTCTGTACACATGTCTATATGTATTTTTTATTTCCTTTCACCTACTGTTATATTTTTGTACTCGTGTATGTGCACTAATGTGTATATAGGTATATATGAAATATTTTTATATATATTTGTGTGTTTGGAGTTTTTGTTTTTTTATATATTAGATGGTGTTATTTTTATGCGTATATATCTATTTTTCTCTACATGTCTATATGTTTTAATGTCCTTTCTTTCCCTAATGTTTGTTTTTCTGTTCTACCCATGTTGAATTTTATCTATTCCACCATTTTTATCTATGCATATTTGCCCATATAAGTTATATTTTAATAAGTGGTTAGAATTCATTTAATAACAGTTTCAAACTTGAATATTTCTTGGTAGGTGTATCGGCGTGTCTTTGTCAATGTATGTGTGTGTATGTACGTGTCTTTGTCAGTGTTTGTGTGTATGGTAACTTGTGTGTACCTTTCATTGTGTATGTATGTTGTGTTTTTTTTTTTTAAAGGGTAGTGGAGATATTTCCTGTCTCATCGCTTTTTTGTGTGTGTATATATCTAAATACGTCTGCATGTTTATGTATTATAATCTGATTGTGTATGTATTGTCTTTTGCGAGATTTCATCCTCCCCTGCCTCTGTTTATGCTTCACATGTATCTATGTTGTCATGAAGTCCAGAGCAACATTTGATTTAACATTTATTCCAACTTAATTTCAATAAAAACAAAATAAATAGAATAACATATATATTTTTTTCTTTTTTCCTCAGTAATTTTATAATTTTAAACTTAATATAGATTAAATTTAAATTTTAAAATGGGTAATTTTTAATTTCAAATTTTATCATATAATTTAATATTTATTAGAATAAATTCTATTTTAGTCTAACCCCAACATTAAAGCATTAAATAATTATTATAGCCTTAGTTCATTGTCAAGTTTTTTGAATTCTCATACACTTGTATTTTGATTGGTCATTGCAGTTTATGTAACAGCGTTTCCCCTAGCAAGGGATGTTTGATTGAGTTGGACCTTTTAAAACCCTTTATACTACATTCAACACCATCACTTGATAAGAAACCAGAAGTGTTGAAACAAAATGGCTATTTTTGTAGTGATTTTATAACATATTTATGTTATAATTTTCAAATAAATAATTATATGCGTGTGTGTGATTTTATTTATTTTTTGGTCTCTGATTTGAAATCAGGAATCATTGAAATATCTTTTTTCAGGTTAGTTTTCTCTACTATGTACTATCTGATTAAATGCAAATCTGAATCACTTTCTAAAATTCTAAAAGAAAAAACAAAAAAGATTATTCTTTTTCAAAAGCTGATTAAACAAAGGATAGTGTACAATTACTAGCACAAATCCATAAGTAGATGTAGTATTATGGTTTGACCAAACATAACAATATGGCCAAATCTCTTATACTACAATGCATACATCTGTTATATTCATGTACTTTTTATGAAATATAAAAAATGAATAAAATAAAAGCCTGATTTCTTCATACTCATTTTCTACCTTTCTGTCCTAAACTTCAAAGAAGTTCTAATTCTATAAATTGTAGAGTTAAAAAAAAAAATTTTATGCACAAATTGGTAAAAATTAATAAAAAAGGGACGATTTCATACATTATATAATTGTTTAGCCAAAAGAACATGCATAAAATACTTATTTTGTGACCCATGAAAATATCAACATGCCACAACTTAAAAATATTTATTATTTAATTTGCTACAGAAGTAGGCTCATTTGTCTATTGAGATGATTCACAATTAAGATTTTTTGCTTCTATTTAAATCTGTATTGCAACAAAAAATTAAAAAGTGAAAACAGAAAAAGGAATTGACATTTACTGAATTCATTATCACCAGTAATGTATTTAAACAGACGCATGAATAATGTTCGTCCAAGAGTTCTCCTGCTCCCTTCACCTGTGGTAGCAACCCAGTGGGTTGGTTCATATTCTCTCAGCTCATAGGACTGAAATTAAAAAATAAAAATATTTGCACATTAAAGCCATATTTCATAAAAGCTTATCCTTTGCAGAAAATAATCAACATTTTATATTACAGAAGGAAAATACTAAATAGCCACATACATAAAAGCTGAATGAAACACTAACATTCTAAATTAGCTTTATTATATATATATATATATATATATATATATATATATATATATATATATATATATATTTCATTGTTTTAATTTTTTTTCTTAATACTTGCCTCAGCATGAATACACACACATGCGCACATCTACATAAAGTACTCACACATTAATTTATTGTTCTCAATATTACATTTTAATAGGAGTCTATCCTTGAGTGGTAAACTGAATGGGATTTTGGCTTTTACCATTTTCTAAGAAAGTAAATATTAGTCATGAACATTTACAACTGTAAAACGGGGTAAAAAAAAAAAAAAAAAAAAATTGTAAGGTCTGAATGGTGATCCCAGCATGACCCACCCTAAAACTATTCAGCCTCAGAGACTTAATCCACTTCCTCTACTAAAGTTGGTGCCACAAAATCATTCTTGCTTTAATATTTGTTCAAGAATGCACCAAAAGACTTTGCCAGTCTTAATGTACATTGGTATCATTGAAATGAAAACTTATTTTTTTCGTATTTTCCTTTTTTTTTTGTTTGCTGTCTTTCATTTCTTTCACTTTTCTATGCCACACTATTTCTGAATTTTTTCTTCATTGTTTTAATTTTCTCTTAATATTTGCCTCAGCATGTGTATGTGTTTGTGCGTGTGTGTGTATGTATATATATATATATATATATATATATATATATATATATATATATGCAGATATGGGTATGTCTGCATAAAGTACTTACACATTCATTTATTATTAATTCTCAATATTACATTTTAATGGGAGTCTATCCTTGAGTGGTATACTGAATGGGAATTTTGGCTTGATGTTTTCCCAAGAAAGCTGATATTGGGACTTAAAACTTAATAAACCTGCATTTTAATTTGCTTCATTCAATTGTGTGTCCGTATGTATATTATTTCAAGTTTGTGATTCGTTTCTGGCTGATTGGTTGTTTTTGGTATCTGGAAAAAAAAAAACAAACAAAAAAACAAAAGTAGGTAGATCACTAAGAAAATTTACCCTTCATCTCCTGTACCATCACCACCCATCCCAAGTAAGAGATAATCATATGCATTCAGCCATTGAAATCCAAAAATTTACTTCAAAGTCACCATAATTGTACCAAATCAATATTAAAATTAAGTCAGCCTGCTCTGTCCCTAAAAATGTCTAATTTAATTATTGGAAAGAAATAGTTGAAGTGTCTCTTGTAAGTGACTTACAATGCCTTGTGCCATCTTGCTGTTTGTAAATTTTTTAATTTAATTTCTTTTTTTTTTGTTTCTGATGTTTTTTTCCTTTCTTTTCTCCATTGCTACTAATTATTATACTTCTCACTTCAGCCCCTCTCCAATGTGTTTAGTGGACATTAAAACTAAGTCATAATTTAATACTTTCATATTTTATTTGCTTTGTTTTTTTTTAACAGGTTAACAGGAGTAGATAGGTTCACCTATCATCTGGCCTGAACTCCTTCCATGTCTGTTGAACAGAAACAGCGGTTCATCCCTTGTTTTCTGTTCAGGATATGGTTTACCGGTTCTCTTTCTTTCTTCTACCAGGGCACAAATGATTTAACTGTCTTAACTTTTTGGTGCTTGGACTAACCAGTTCCTGTGATTTTCCATTGCGAGGGTACTGGGTTGGCAGTTTGCTGGCTGCTGCTTCCAAGTGGTCATTGGGAGCCCAAACACTTTGGTAGTGCTTAAGAGAGGCTGCTCTGATCAACAGTTGCATAATATCAGGATACCTGGAGTGCCATACTACACATGGGTAGGTGTCCCTGCATGTATTTCTGGTGGAAACCCCGAGGACACATTATGGTCTAGCTAGTTTACATTATGATTGACGACAGATAGTGACAATTATGGTGTTTTTTTTTCTCTCTCTCTCTCCCTCTCTCTCTCCTCAAAACAAATCTCATGGAAATCACAAAAAGAAATACAAACCAATAAAAACCAAAAAAAAAAAAAAAAACCTACCCTCCTACCTTTCACTAATATTGGTGGTATCCATTCCAACTTTTGCAGCTTAGAATCGTTCCTCTTGGAATAGTCATCAGATATCTTTGCCCTCTGTGAAACTAACTTAAATTTTTCCATTGATACCAATGAATTCTTGTTTCCTATCTTCCCCTTTGCTGAAAAGATTCCTGCATTCACATGCATGGCCTTGGTGTTTACATTCAGGATAATCTTCCAATAGCCAGGGAATTGTCTCTCAAGGCCACAGACTACTCCTTTATGTACTTCAATTTTTCCTTACTAAACTCTGTTAGCTATCTCTTTTTCCTTTATCACACCCCATCTTCCCAAAACTGCAGTATATTAGACATAATAGCTGACAGTATAGAAATAGCACTTTTTCTCATTCCATCTGCAAACATATTTGTCTTTGGTGACTTTGTATAATTAACATTGTTGAATTTTTGGAAACATCTTATAAAAGAAGATGGACTGTTAGAAGACCCCTAAGAATTATAGAAGTTCAAAAAGAAAATAGTGTCAATTTTCATGGTGGACCAGCATACATGGAAAATTTGTCACTCCACAAAAACACACTGATTTGATCACTGACGTTTCTGGAGGTCAAAACCCAAGGAGTTATAAAAGGTACCAGTGTTTTCATATTTTTTCATTGCTTAGAGGTGGTGAGCTGAGAGTTAATAACTAAAGACCTCATAATACAAACTGTATATGAGGTTGAGCACGAAAACAGGGCAGCAGTATTCGAGGTCCCTCCTCAAGTATTGCCTACCTCAGTCAGTATAGTCAAATCCTATGTGTGACCTCTAGCAACCTGAGTGAGGTATGGAGCTTCAATGTTATGCTTGATTGTTTAGCCTTCATCTCTATTCCCAACTGTTTGGACTTTTGTGGCTGGAAAATGCTGGTTATCGTGACCAGCAGAAGACCAACTTGTTGGAAGTGTGGAGAGACTGGTCACCTTTCCTCTTCCTGTCTGGAGAAAGGCGACTTCTGGAATTCCAGCAGCAGTTAACCCAAATCCCCCTCTAGCCAATACTGATAGTTCTGCAGTGCCTGTAATGGTTCTACAAGTGACATGAACCAGTGCAGACAAACCCTTGGTTGGGTCCAACATTCCCTCCAAAACCGGCACAACTCGCAAGTGTGAGTAAGGAAAAGGAAGGGGAATGGCATATCGCTGATAGAGGAAGAACCAAGCAGCAGGGCCTCAGTCCCCCTGAAGCCTCCAGAGCAAAAAACACTTACAACCCTGTTCCCTCTACCAGCCCTGGCAACGTATGTTACTACTGCATCTGAAATACAGCAGAGAAATAAACCAAACTGGGAAAAAATTGAAAAGTTAAAAGATCTCAAAGCTAAGCAGGTTAAAAATCCAAAGCCAGTCAGGGTGCTGGGCCACTCATCCTCTGCTCCGTTTTCCTCTTCAACAAAAAAGATCAGGGTTACATCATTGATCCCTACCCCTTCCAAATGACTAGTTTCAAAAATAAACATACGCCATCTCCTTTTCCAGTCCTTTCCAAACAAACCACACCAGTTTCCACACACACTGCCACACCTTCACAGTCACCACAGAAACATGACTCATCTAAAAGGCAATGAAGCCTGGAAAGTTGAAAGAAAACCACCAAACTATAGCCTTGGGGAAGACGTTTGACATGTATCTGAGGAACAAGCAGAAAAAGAAAATTCAAAAGAAATAAAAGCCCTTAAATTCTTACTTAATATAAAAAGTGTGGAGGGGAAGGATGTCAAAAACCCAAGTCCTTCCTAAAGGCTAAACGAACCTTAATGGTAGTACAGTCAGGCTCAGGTGCACTGCAGATAAGGGGCATGATTGAGGAAGCCAACAATAACATCTCAACATGTCCCCTGCTGGCATACTTTGACAACAACAATGTAAAAAGATTACAATAGTATTATGCTGGGAGGCTCACAGTTTTTGTTTACCCTTCCCACTGTAAGGGCACTAAAACTAACATTTCCTTTGAACATCGGTCTCTTGATGGTATCATAAGGTATGAAATGGGTCAAGGATCAATGGGACAAGCTGTCTTTACTCCAGCCATGTTTAATGCAGAAGACCAACTCTATAATTCTGATAATGACTCACTGGTTGGCTAGCATGAATGCCCAGAGCCTGTAGTTGGAGTATATTGTGTACAAGAGACCCGTTTTTCAACTTGCGACAGTGAAAGCATTCTGTCTAGAAGGTTTGCCCTCTATTCAGCATGTTTTGATTGACGCTTGAGAGGAGTTTCTTGGCTGGTGGGCAAGTCTTTGGATGCAGCATGTGCTCTTGTCCTCACAGATCTGGCGGGCAGGCTTTGTGTGCTGGATGTTACTATAAATGATAAGGCTATTTGTCTCATTGGGGTTTATGCACCCAATGACCATGTTGAGCAGCTTGATTTGTTCTGGCAGATTGAGCCGTTTCTGAAGACATCATGTCAGGTAGTTTTAGTGGGAGATTGGAATGCTGTCCTAGACGCTGACATAGATCGTATAGGGGAAAGACTGAGTATTAACAACTGGGACATGAAACCATTTTGAGACTGTATAAACAAGTTTGATCTTGTTGATAAGTATCATAATGAGCACCCCCGGGAGGTAGTGTAGACTTGGATGAATAGGGGCAGCTTAGCTATGGTGGTGTGTTCCAGCTAACTTGACCAAGTCTTAGTTAAGAGAGTCAATATAGTGCTCTTAGAGGATTCAAGTTTTCATTCAATAGTTTACTCAGATCATAGGCTTGTCTGGGTTCATGTAAACTTAGATAAGCCTAAGGTTAAGACAGTTGGCTACTGGAAATTAAACGTATCATTATTTGGTGAGGAAGATTTCCAGGACCAGCTGCTACTAATGCTACTAATGCTACAGTGGGAATTGATGGGGACTGTGGTTGGGAATATGTGGTGGGATAAATTAAAATCCCAAATTAGGTCATTTGCTGCTGATTATAGTATTTGACTCAATATAGTTAGATTAGCAGTGCAAATGGTGTGTAAGGAAAAAGTTGATTGAGCGATTAAATCACATGATAGTGGGGATGTAGCCTTAGTTAGAGCAGAGTTGGCCTTCTTACCAAGAAGGATCAAGCTCTGGTAGTTAGGGCTAGGTTAAAAAGAATGTCTTGTGTGGAAAGGAGTTTCTCTTCCTGGGCCTTTCATCTGAATGGACTCAGCGTCTGGTTCAGTCCCAATCTCCTCTTGGAAATGAATTGGTTGGAAGTGTAGCAGAAGTCTGAAGTCACACACGCTTTGCATCACATTCCTTGATCAAATGTGTCAGCAATTAATTGGATGATGAGGATGAATTATGGAAGGAAGATGCCTGTAAGAACTTCCCATTTCTGAGAAGTGTACACCGTGTGAGGAGGAGACTCCCCCATTTCCCCCAAGGCAAGTGCTTCTTCTGTTGTGAATGTCAGATTGCTTTGAAACACCTCTTATGGGCAACAGATGACCTCTCCAACATCCAGATGTTGTCCCATAGGGCATTATATTATATTTTAGTTAAGGGGTTTGCTCAAGATGATCCGATAGACAAGCCCAGTCTTACGAAGCGGGAGGCCTGCTCAGTATGGCTTTGGGCGCCTGGGTTGAAATGCCTCAATAATGATGAGGCATCACTCACCTGGCTGGTAAATAAAAGTGCCCTCTGGCTCAGCAAAAGATTTTGTTTGGCTGGCTTGGGAAAATCTCCAAACTGCATTTGCTGTGATGGAGAGGTGGAAACCCTGGATCACACCTTTCATTGCAGAGTTGTAGTCCCATCAGGCAAGTTTATTGAAGATATCATAGTTCACATGCTATGTGGAAAGTTTTACATTCTCAAGGCCTGTTCTGTCTGTAGCAATGTGGTACTACAATTGTTGTCAAAGGCTGCGTTCTCTTGCTTGGTAGGCGTAATGAGTCATGATATGGAGGACACATCAGAATGAATTCTATGGAGGCAAAAAGTTCACCTCTTCCTAACTGATGTTGTTCTTTAAGCATCAGCTTAAAGTCAAGATCAGGATGGAAAGGTGACAGTTCCCTCCATCAGAATTTGGTAAAAGGTCAGTGAGTCTTGTGCATTTGTGTCAAGTAAGAGGGGCTGATTCAGAGTGGCACTTTGATGCCGGTTAGGCATTAGAATATTGCTCTAACTAGATTGGACATTGGCAACCCAGTCCAAAACTAGCTTAGTTTAGAGTTGTTTATTGTCTTTAGTTTCTTCTTTCAAAGTTGACTTAGCGAGGGGATGTATGCTCATTGACCTTCTCTTATTTCTGCCCCAACTTTCTTTAGTTTAATTCCCCCTCCCCCATTAGATGACAAGAAATTTCAGTTTTCTGGTGGATACGGGATGCCTTTCGTATTTCGGATATGATTTTTGTATTTTTTGCTGTGTTTGAATGAGTGTGTGTTTGAGTGAGTGGTTGGACAAATGAGTTTTTATTAAAGTCCCACATTAATTTTATCCAGTTAACTGATGTTTTGTCACAATTAAGGATTGTGTGTGTGTGTGTGGAGGGGGGTATTACTAATACTGTTTTTAGTTTCTTTTTAAATAGCTTATTTCATATTGTAAAAAATCTTTGAAGGTTTAGTTTTTTAAATTGTTTTACCCCCCCCCCCCGAAACACACACACATCACAGACAAGAATTGTATATACGGGAACTAGGTAGGAATCCATGGAGATTCTGAGGTATTATGGTGGATGTAATAAGAATGGTATGTAAGAATGTGTTTTGGTGTAAGGAATATTGTACTATGTTTGCAGCTATCTAAGTTTAATTATAAGACCAAAGAAGACCATACTTTTCCCTTTTTGGCCTTGTGCCACATTTTTGTAAATTTTACAAAATAAATATTACTCTTTGCTATAGTACCTAGAGTTTTTGAATTTATGCGCAGTACTAGACTAGTGTCGAGATTTCAATTTACATTTGAGCTGGCTTGATGTAGCTGTAAATACTATGCTAACAGTTTCTTCTCTCACACTTCTCACTTGTGGAACTCACTTCCGGCTCCATGCTTCCCAGCCAACTTTAATCTGCAAAAATTTAAATGCAATGCCAAGTGCTATCTACCATCCTCTTGATTACTCTCTTCTTTTTCTGCTCATCATTGTTTCTAATTCTGCCACACCCTGTAATACCTTGTGTTTTAGTGTCATTACTGCCTTGCATAAAAATTAATAAAAATATACATTTTAATATTTTTGAACATTTTAAAACAGGAAATAATCAACCAGATCAAAAATAAATTTAATGCAGAAAACTAGATTAAAATTTTTGGTAAATGTTTTCTTTACAAGAGAACAAAACAAAAGATGCATTTAGCTATCAAAACATATTGTATTTGATGGCACATAAGGTCAACAACTCCCTCACCAAATAAATTTCATAAATTTGTAATGAAATACATGAAAAGAAATTTGTTTTGAAGTGGGCCCAATAAGAAATATGGATGTAGTTCTGGTAACATTTGATGTACTTACCAACATTCTTTTTCTTAATATTCCCTTTTGAAATAGGAGTAATGATATTATATGCCATCTTCACTTTGAAACTTTGATAAAAATGTTAAATACTCATATTTGCCAGAAGAAAAAAGTTCAACTATCTTTACCTCAGTTTTCTTAATGACCTTGTATTTTGGGCTGCTGTAGCCATTTATAGTACCTGAGCCTTCCTCTTCACTTGTCATAATTTTGGTTAGGGAATTCTTAAAAAATGATTCTGCAAAAGTGACCAGCAGCAACAAAATGAAAATTCTGCAAATACAGCAAGAAAAGAAAAGGCAAAGAATAGAAAACTGATATTTGGCTATATTTTAGTCCAAAATTTAAATGCAATGTCACTTGTTATTCTCTGTATTCTTAACTCTTGTTCTTTTATTGTTCTCACCTTAATAATGTTTTCTTTCTCTCATATTCTTTCACACTCAGTAACACCCTTGTGTCTTAGTGGCTTTATTGCCTTGCTAGGGAGTGAAATGATAAAAAAATGCATTTCCTAATGTAAAACAAAGTAAACAGATATTAATGAGAAAAAAGGCAAGGGACAATGACAAAACTAAAAGTTAAAAAACTGAATCAAACAAAAGAATTTTCTTTTCCATTTCATACATTTCGTTCACTTCAAGGCTGAAACATCTTTCATTATTGTCAACTCATTATTTATATGGTGATTAATAAGTTTCTTTTCAATAAATATATTTGTTCATAAAATAACACTGCTGAATTATTTTTAAATTATTATTAAGAGAAATGTTCATAAGACAGGTATTTGACTAGAACAAAATAATGAAAGCTAAAACTAAAAGTAACGTCTGCTAATAATACCTCATAAATAATGGACTACTCTGTTTTGATCATGTGGAAAGAGTGGAAATGAAACCATTAAACAATTTTTGCATGTGCTTTTTCGTTGTTAATTTTCTATATCACCAATGAAATTTATTTAACACTTAAAAGATTTTGTAAATTTGGGAAAACTAGAAGAAAAAAATCAAATTAATAACATTATAAAAATATAGTCTTTAATATTAATGTATCAATGTGATCATTTTTTTTTATTCAGCACATGCCTCAAATTAAATCTTGAAACTTTTCACAGTAAAATTTATTTTCTATGTTTTAATAACATTAAGAGTAAACAAGGAAAGACAAATTTTAATAAAAAAAGTTTAAAAAGAAAATAAAACCCAGTTTTTGATTGTTTACAATCTCTTTCAAATCAAATAAATAACACTAGTCTCATGACTCATTATTTAAAAATTAGTTTAATTCATTTTCATTTATAGCATAGGAATAAGGCAGAATTTTACTTTTTAGTTTTAAATTTAAAAAAATGATAAAATTGTAAAAAAAATGTTTAGATGTTAAATGTTTGTTAAAGTTTTTTTTAAGTACACTGCAAAATGAACAAGTATATTAACTGAACTTCTTATATAAGATAAGTTATGTAAGATGTTAAGTTATATAAGATAAGTTATATAAGTCACGTTTTCCTGCAACATAAAATTAAAAATAAAAAATTCTGAAGAAACGATCTTATTGTAACTTAAAAAGAAAAGATAACAAAAAAGTTCTATTCAAAAACAAATTTACCATGAACTGGGCTTATGTGAAAAAAATGTTCTTATTGTAAAAGAATAAGTTTCCTGGGAGATGTGCTTATGTAACCTAAAAAAAATTCTCACAATATTCTCTGACATATATTAATTTATAAATAGATACATATACTTCTTGTGTTGATAGTTACTCATCCTTATTTAGTATAACAAAAATGTAACAAGGTCTTTTTATTTTTATTGTTAAGTCATGTACAATTTGAGGCTGCATGGTTGGTTACATTCAGAAATTACCCAGTTTCATTGATTACTGTTACAAACATCAAGATGTGCTCTTGATTCTGTACTTCTTGTAACAATGTAGTGCTACTGCTTAGGGAGACTAAGAAAATTATTCAATACAGCATGGGTTAGGGATTTTTTACAATTAACAATTTTTCTGAAATGAAAACTACCAGGAAAAATTACAAGTAATAATTTTCAGCTAAAAAGATTCTTGACTATAAAAGAATATTATTACATAAATATTATTATTTAACACTGTTGGTTCATTCTTTATTGATATTTAAGGTTTTTAAGAGGTCAGAGATTTATTAAGAAAATAGCAGTTTATAATCCATCAGATCATGAATAGGATCTATCACATTAAAACTTTCATTCACTGATTACATATTTAGTGACATTTCTGGTTGTTGGGAAATCTACAATAATCAGGATTGTATTTTTAGTGTTCAATTTAATAATTTTATCTCTGCCCACTGACTTTACTACTACTCTAATTTCCCTCATTTATCTTTAGTGATTTTTTTTTGCACTGACAAACTAAATGTTTTGTTAAAAAAATCAAATTTGATGATTAAGAACTGAATTTTGCAATGTCTTACCTAAAATTTGTTTTAGCAAGTTTTGGCACTAAATCTTTATTTTACATATTGAAATTTAAGAAAAGAAATTATTTTCAAAAGTCAAGAATTAGATATATTCGCTCCAGTATCCCTGACTGATCCAAGGAAAAAGCCAAGATTTTGTCACAAAGTAAGCAGGCTTTCTCCACTTCTCCATATTAGCACAGCACAATGTTTACTTTTTGTTTACAACATAATGAACATAATGTTTATTTACACATGGTAGCCATGTATGTCATAGAGCAACCACAGTACTTTTGTGCTCTAATTCCTAACTTCAAAATTGCAAAAAATCTTTAAAAAAAAAATAAAGAAATGCAGAACACCAGTAGCACAATAATTAAAAAATTATTGAATCATCATATATGATATTACTCTTTTGATTGGGAAGAGTAGTCAGTCAAAGGTGGTAATTCAGAATTATTTCCTTTTTAAACTACCATACAAAAAATAATCTAACAGTTGCTAAAGTGGAAAAAAAATTAAAATTATGGCATTAAACATTACATTTTTCAATACTTCAAACATGTTTTTATTAAAAAAAAACAAAAAAAAAATTCTTGTTATGAACAGCAATATGATTATGACATCTACCCCAGCTGTACCACATTGAAGCTTGATCCTCTCAGCTGATCATAGAGTTGATCGCTTTGGCCCAAGTCTTGTCTCACCGTACGTTGTGTTAATTGATTACAACACTAGCTTGGTCCAAATGGTCGACTGGAATCAATGACTTGGTTTGGTTTGGTCTGGTCAGAGTAAAGTCACACAAAAGAACAAAAAAAAAAAAAATTGGATAAAAGAAAAAAATATTTATATACAACTCCATGATACAAAGTTGATAGTACAGTTATTGATGGCTTAAGCAGGCCTATGTTCTCTATGCAATAACTATCGACCCTTCCCAATTATTATGACACACTGTTGTTATGGTTTTGAACAAGACTTCTAGAACAAGGCTTTAAGTCGGAGGTTTTTTTCTTCAAGACGGCAAATTACATAAGATCAAGCAAAGGGGTGGTTCTTGTCTCTCAGTTCAGTCTCGCCTCTTCAGTCTGTCTGTGCTGTGTCTCTGCTGTAGTATCCACCCCCAGACAAGAATCTGCCCTTCGGCATAGCCTCGTCTGGGTTTCTTTCTGCCCAAAAGCAGAGAGTTTGATGTCTTGAGTATCTGCTCCACTGTGTCTCTGCACAGTGTGTGTCTTCATCTACTTGGCGTTCTGTTTTTATGGACCAATGTGTAAGGGGTGAGGTGGGGCATAATGTGCCCTGGGTATACCAGCATTCTCCAAGCAACCAATCAGGGCTCTTCCTGCAAATGTCCAAATATGGGGGAGCCCCTCCTCCCTCCTTGGAATTCTACCTGGGCCTTCTCCTCCTTGCATTATGTGAGTGCCTCTCACCATCACTTCCCAAGAGGTGGAAAAAGTCCTCCACCTTCCCTGAAATTCTACCTGGGCCTTTTCCTCTTTGATTACTTGATCAAACCTGTCCCCAAAGGGCTAGGCATGGTTTAGCCCAAACGGACAAATTTTAATTATCATTTAAAATTCTTTCTTATCATGCTTTTGTGTGTGGTTGTTTTTTATCTGGGATTTCTCATTTTTTTTTATCCCCTCATCAACTCTTTGGTCAACAAGCAACTAAAAGAGAACAATCCCTTGATTTGGGAAGCTTTATTGCATTTCAGCAAACAAAAAAAATTAATTATCATTCTTTACATATGTTCTTTTGGGAACCTGTCTGCTTTTGAAAGTTAATTCTTATCAAGCGACCGAACTCACAGCTAAAGGTTTGCCTTACTCTCCATTACTCAATGGTCATAAAAATATTATCTATTTCTTTCCGGGATGTTCTTGGACCTCTCAGTTCTAACTGAAAGTAGATGGTCTCTTTGGGTGTGAGAAATTTAATTACCTTCTTCTAATTTTTTTTTTTCCAATAAAAAACAAAAACAAATATCTTTTTCTTTCATTTTTACCTAGTCTGGTCACTAGTATATCTTTAGTCTATTGGAAGTAAGTGTTTTTCTGTCTTCTAGTTTCTTTTCAATTTACTAGCACCTTTCTAATAGTATCATATGATAAATTTCAAACCTACACTGAAAAATTACAGATAAGTGAATTATAATTTTTAATCTTTTTTGGAATCTTCAAAATTTTGGTTAAAAATGTGTTCTTGCATCAGTGGGTGATCATAAATTAGTAACAAATTTGAGTGTCTTTTAGCAGTGAAAAACATTCATTTGGAAATTCTTTCAAAAAAAATCAAAAAATTGTCAGATTTTAATGAAATTCTCAGGACGCATTCATAAATGAATGAAATTGATTTTTTAACTTTCTTTTTAGAAAATCTTTGGAAAATAAATTTTTTTACATCTGTTTAACCTCACTTATTTTCATTTGTTTTAAATCTTTTTAAAATTCTGTATTAATATGTACCTATTAGGTGATACGTTATTAAGTAAGAACTATATTTACTAATCATAAATAAGAAAGCTTACTACAATTCATAGACCCCCACCCAATATTTTTAAAAAGAATTTTGAATTTGTGTGTGTGTGTATATAAATTGCTGATTTTTGTAAATACGGATGTACACCATTTTATTTTCTAAGGAGTTCTGCCTTTTAAACTAATAAAAAAAAAAACTAAACATTTATTTAAGCTCTACAATACTTGCATACATGCCGATTATCGTACATAATTAGGTTACAGTATAAAATTTGTATTTTATATGAATACTTTCTTAGGAAAATTGAGATGCCTCATATTATAGATTCAGGGGAAGAGGCCACAAGACCTTTGCACCAGCCATGTGTACATCCATACAAAAAGTAACCTAAAAGTTTATAAAAATTGCTTAAAAAAAAAAAAAAAAAAAAAAAAAAAAGGTTCACACTCAAAAATGATATTTTAAAGTTAAACTTTAACAATATTTTTCAGTTTCTTCTAACATCTACTTTATTTAATTTCTAAGAAACTCTAGTAATGAATATTTATTAATATTAAGTATAGATTTTTTTTTCTGTACATTCTGAAAAAAAAAAAAAAAAAAAAGACTATTAAATGATGCAAGCACCAATTCTAAAAAAAAAGTTTTTGTGTTTTTTTAATAAATTGTTTTGATAATCTTTATAAAAATTTTATTTTTTATTATTTTTAAAAATGTTAAAAATTCTAAATGTATAATTGTCTCGGTTCTTTTTTTAATACATGTTTTTTGTAAGAAGTGTATTTTTCTGAAGGCTAAGACAGTTTGTGTGAAAATTGTTACATTTTTTATGGCCCTTAAGGCTCAAGTGGTTGACTGTCAAAATTATTTGTTGCAGATTTGTTTTTCGAATTCTTGGAGAAGGGTTTTATTGGCCAATGAAAGCCAATTTCTTGAAGCCCTTGTAAAAAACGATATGACAGTCCCTTTTTCAATAAAAAGGACTACTATCAATGGATAAAGAGTGGAGAGTGAGAAAGAATGTGCAGTTGGCAAAAAATCTTTTAACAAAGGAGGAAGAAGGCATTTAGTGCCCATGCTTCAAAGGACTGGTCTGGTCAAGGGGTTATAAACACACAAGAAGACTTTTGGACAGCAAGGGAACAAGGCAGGTCATCAACATCAAGGAAACCATTTGTTACCAAGAAGAGAACATCTAAGAAGGCACCAGCTGCCAGCCAGTTGCTGAGAGACCAAAATTTTGAGTGAAAATTCTCTTGTGGTTGAACAGCCTATAACGAATTTCTAAGAAATTTTTCAAAGCATAAACTGTATGAAGTTAAAACTAAAAGGGAACTTTTCATAAGATTACTGTATCCCAGAAACATATGTGGGAGCATGTGAAAGTAAGTTTTTATCATTTTTCTCAAGGGTTATTGAACCTTTGTTTTTTTACCGCCTTTTTGTATGGTTTTCTCTTTTTATCATTTACAAAATCCTTGTTTTTCCCTTGCTGTAATTTTCCAACTTTCATTGGTAATCCTTAAAATTGTAATCCTGCCTTTGAGGCATGCAGGAGATTTTTGTGCCAACTTGTATTGTACCTTTTTTCATAATTGTATAAACTAGGTCCCTCCACTAAATTTTCGATATGTAAAATTCAAAATGAATTTTAAAAATGAAAAAGCATTCTCGAAGATTTCATTTTAGCTTTAATTGAAAGCTAAATGATTAAATTTACTATTTCTAATAAGTAAAAAAAATATTCTGGTGTATTTCAAATAGAAATTATATAGAGTAGAATCTCAACTTTTTGACTGAATTCAGAAAATCTTCTTACAAGTGACCATTTTCTTAATTTTAAGAAATTTGTGAACAAAACAGAATTATTGGTTTTAAAAATCTTCCAAAAATAAAATATATATTTGTGATATGTTATTTGAGTAAAATTAGCAAACTTAAAGATAAATTAATCTGATATGAAATAAACATTATTTACTTATAGCATAAAAAAGTAATATACAAGCATTTCTTGATGGGTCCGGTTTTGCTTTTATCTTTATTGACATATCGATAAGTTCCGAGGTGTTGATAGTTAGTATGGATGACTAGAATTGACATAAATTTATGAAATCTCAGTGAATGCTATTTTTTTTGTTTTTTAACTACCTAGTAATTTTTACAAATTAACATATTTTCAGCAATTATCTAATATTTTATTGTCTTTTAGTGATGTTTGAAGATGCTTTAAGAAAAAATAAAAATAATTTAGAATACTATAAAATTTTAAATTAATTTTAAAATTTAATATGAAATTAAGATAAAAGATAAGAAAATTAACACATTGATCTAGAAATTTTTATAATAATTAAAATATTCTTTAATCATTAATAGTTAATAAACTTTAATTAACATTAGCTAAAAAACAAATAAATGAGATAAAATTATCTCAATTTAATTTTTAATTTAATAACTAAGAGTGAGATAAGCTGAAGACCTTGTAGTGATTACTACTATGTTTTGCCATGCCTACATTTTTCTCAACTGTGATTGGTTAAATAATAAATACTAAAAATCACAGGACAATTTACTGATCGCATTCACCACACTGAATTTTTCCTACCATTAATTCACAAACATGCTTTTGTTATAAAATCACCGATTGCTTAATTTTTCATCCAATTAGATAATTTTTTGTGTTCTTTCAAAATTTATCCCGTGTTCGTGCTAGGAGCCTACTGGTAATAATATAAGTTTGGATTCATTCCCAAATTGGACAGTAGAGTTGAAGACAGTAGAACTCAACAACTTACACACATCTACACAGACTATTCATTCTACTCACTCCGCACACACAGAACTTGAATATCATTCACCATCAGTTCTTTGTGAACAAGCCAAGTTGCAACAGTTCCGTTAGTTATACAAAATACACAATTGAACTTACTGTATGTTTTTCTGAATACACATTCTATTTCAATACAGAACTTTGAACATTCTATTCAGAAAACTTGCTTTATTACATTTCACCTTATTCAACTAACAGATAAAGGGAAACTACTTTTTTCTCCTTATTATTCACATTACAAAAATTGCTTTTGTATTTGTTGATTTTAATATATATTTTATTGTTGAAACAAAATCAGGTTTTCCATTGTTTTTCCTTGATTTAAAAAAAAAAATGTATAAATGTTAAATGCTCTTCAACACGCAGCCACATTAATCTTTTCAACACAACCAGCATTTACAACTTTTATATGTCAAGGGGCTTTCCCTAAGAGGGAGACAAGCCTTGAAACACATGACATTTTAACCATAATATCACTTACAAGACACCATACTAAAAAAAAAAAAAAAAAAAAAAAAAAAAATTAAACATTTTGTTGCACAAAAAAATATCTTTAATTATAGTAACAAGTTTTGCTAGCATGATTTGTATTAAGCTTTTAATTTTCACTTAACAAATATAGTCTTCAATTAAAAACTTAATAACATACCTTGTACTGTTTGGAAGAATTTTAAAACATTTAAAAAAATTAAAGAAAAATGAAAGTTATTGTAAAACTAAAAGAAAAATGCAAACAATTCTTGTAAAAATTCTTTATTCATCGAAAATTTTTTCTTCAGATAATAATGTCCTTAATGTATATTATTTATAAAAAGCAAATAAAAGACTATCTAATTAGGTAGTTTTATTCCCGTTTTTATTTTAAGATTTGAAGCAGATTTTTAAAAGGTTGGCAGTAGTTTTGGGAAAAAAAAATTGATTTTCTTACTACAAGAAGTCCTGGTTATAAGTAAAACAATTTGCGAAGTGTTTGAAATTCTAGAAAATTTCATAAAGTTATAGGGGGGTAACAGATGGAAATCATACAAAGATTTTTTAAAAACAATAATTTCAAAAATAAATTCATTCATTTTTTTAATAAGTCCTGAAAGATCCATCAAAATCAAACAATTGTTTGATTTTTGCAAGAATTTCCAAATTAATAGGTTTCCCCCCAGAAACTGATGTCTACCACAAGTAGTACAAAAATGACCAAAAAATATAAAAAAAAAAAAAAAAAAAAAAAAAAAAGGGATTTTTTTTTAATTTAGAACGTGTTAGTTAGAAAAAGGAAAAATTTTAAAATATAATTAAAATAATTTTTCTTTCCTCTTCTTAATACAGGTGTTAACCCATTATAAAAAGAGTTGTCGGGACCGGAGAAGAAGTCTTATATCCGGGTTTGGTCTATTTATACATTAACACAGGCTCTAATTTGGGACCAGAGAAAATCTATATCCGGTTACAATGGTTTGTATTAAACATTTTGACGATAAAACTTTTGTTTTTTTTTTGTTTGGGGTAAGTTTTATCATTATGCTGATTGTTAAAATTATTTAAGTCAATAAATTTGAGATGTAAAAAATATTTTTTCACCAAGATTTTCTAAAACAAAAACTTTAAAAAATAATTTAATTCATTTGTGAGTAAGTCCTGAAAGTCATTAAAATCCGACAATTATTTGATTTTTGCGTGAATTTCGAAATTAACGTGTCTTTTTACCGGAAAAAGAGTGCAATAAACATGCAATGTAAAATAAAAAATGACGTTTCGATGACATTTAAAAAAAAAAAAAATTAATCAAAATTTCGAATGTGTTAGAAAGGTTTATAAAATTTGTAAAAATAAGTAAAAAATACTTTCGTCTTAATAATAACAAACATTATTTTTGACGATAAAACTGGGTTTTTTTAAGTTTGTGACCTTTTTTCATCATGTTATAGTACTGTTTTTCAGTGAGCAAAAACTATAAATGCGTTTTTATTTTCCTTTTGAAATTTTACTGTCTTCATTTAAAATTTTACCAAAAATAATTTGTGAACATAAAAATTCATGCAGAATCCTCTGCGCGAATTTTCAGTATAAATTCTTTTACTGAAATTGAAATAACATCTTCAGAGATTTTTCTTTATAAAAGTAAGTAAAACAATTTCCCGAACACCGAAAAATTTCTATATAAACGCGATATCGAAAAGAGGGGAGGGGTGAACAGACCCCCAAAATAATATTTCCAAAGTTTCTTCAAATAATCTATTCAGTTTTTTTTTACAATTCATTCATTCATTAAAAAATAAATGATTAACCAACGGTATTTTTATCAAATTTAATTTATTTACTGAACTTCACCTTTTTCGGGTTATAAATTTATTCGCCTGCTACCATTAATGAACAGTTGCAATTATGAAGAAAACGTTTTTTTATTCTAAAAACCTAAGCGAAATCAGCATGTACAAAAAAACAAAACAAAAAAAAAAAAACAATTAAATTTAATTTAGATAAATTTAAATTTCATTGATAATCCACAAAAATACAAGTTACACAATATTTTCTATTGTGTCTCTCGTGCAGATTTTTACGAATGATTCGTTTTTACTTTTTTTTTAGCAAATATTTATTTCATAAAAAAAAAAGAAGTAAAAACGTGTTTGCTACCTAAAACGTTTTTTAACAAACAAGGATGGCCTAAAAAGCCTAAAGGAAAGGGGAAAATTAAAAACATGACAATGACAATAAGTATTTGTAAGACAATCGAAAAAAAAAATCCTGAAAATCTTACCTTAAAGTTGGAAACAGAGACATGAGGTTTTGTCTTTTTAGTTTTAAAACCCACCTACCAATTTGGTTATGTAATGCCTAAATCTAAATCAAAGGTCAAAGAACAAAATTTTCAGTCTTTACAAACAAAAACAAGGGGCGGATAAAAAAGAAGGCGAAATGACTCTTGTAAACAAAAACACATGAATATGTTCCTCCTATTCTTTAGTAAAATCCATTTTTAGATAATTAGAAATATTTTATGAATTGCTGAAAGATGAAAATTTTTTTCAGAAAATGAATTTAATAATTTTCACTATGTATTTAACAACTCTTTATTTTAAAATAAATAAAATAAAACTAAGAAAATTCGGCAGATGCTAAAGTGAATTCAATCCAGACAGTGTTTCACTAAGGCTTTGTAAATAAAATACTTTGTTTAAAAAAATATGCAAGAATTACATTTTTAAAACTGGTTTTGCTGCTATTGTTTTCATGAATAATCTTGGCAATTTTCGATTTTTTAAAAATTTCAAAAAATCGTGGACTTACAATAAAAATTTCTATGATTATCGTCAAAAGCCCCTGTAATCAAATTTCTGAGAACCAATTTTTTTTTTTGGTAACTCTTTATTTCGGAAAATAAACTTATTCCAAATTCCCCCTGTTTTCTTTGCAAATACTATTGGATTCTGTTGTTTTGTTACTATTTCTGGCCATAACAAGTTAAGCAGTCTTTTAAAAAAAGAAGAATATATACTGAAAAAATCCGTTTTTTAATCAAATTTAAAAACTATGGGAAGTAAAATTTCATGGACATATAAAACTGCAAAAACTTTTTGAAACAATTCTTCCCAGAAGATACTACACCTCCCTGTTTTTTGGTGTTTTTTTTTCTCAATTCCTGATTATTTTCGTATTGTATTGTCCTTCCTCTTCTTGTCTTTGTTTTTATCTTTTAAAAACTCTCTGTCTCTTATTTTCTCTTTCAAAATTCTGTCTTTTCATTGGTTAAAAATATACTCATCTGTCTTTTCATTTTCTCAAATTTTTTATTTAATTGATATGTTCCAAATTTTTAAAAAATTCTGTATCTTCTTGTTACATCCAAAATTATAATTAAAAACCAATTTGTTTCACCTTTTCCGGCTGCAATATAAGATATATGTTGTCCTTTTTCTCAAATAGATTCAAAAAACTTGATCAAAAAAGTTGCTTTTCTGGATTCGCAATTTATTCTTTCTATTTAAAATTGGTTTGTTGTTCGAGAACGTTAAAAAATGATTTGTCTTCCTATTAATGCTTCAAGAAGTTTTCTTCCCGCATTGAAATTTATCTGGTATCCATGGAGCATTTGTTGAATACATTCTATGTCTTTTAGGTTAATTTTACGAAAAAACCTTTTAATCAATTTTACCGCTTATACCATTCTTTACATCTTAAACTGTTTTACAATTCTACCATCTTTTTTAGGGATAGATATGTTGGGACTTTAGGGTCATTTAATTCATCAGAAGGATTTGTTATTCATGGTTGCGTGTTTGACCGCGTCCCAAACAAATATACAAACAATCGTGATATTTCAAACAAGGAAAAAACGAGACATATATTGATCAAAACAATACAACATTTATATGCAATAAAACATTTACAAACTGGAATAAAATTTGTATGAGTTGCGTGCGTAAATTGTATGTGTATGCTGAAATGGTTAATGTCTCTTGTATCGTAATGTTCGCTGTTTTTTGTTTGTATCAAAAATTGTAATAATAGAATTAAGAGTTTTTTGCAAAAGAGTTTGTCAAAGTAGTCTACCCTTAATCGTATTTTTGTGTTTGTATTCGTTTTCGTATTTCTTATTTTTGTAATGATTATAAATCAATATGCATAAGAAATTAAGTGAAAAGTTTCAAGAGTCGCTCGTGAATGTTCGTTGAAAAGCGCGGCAAAGTTATGGTTCGGAGCGTCGTGGAGTCTTTAGGCAACTGCTCGTGAGTTAGCTAGACTGAATATTTATTGCACATATGTACAAATGTGGCACAAGGCCGAAAAGGGGGTTGGGGTAAAGGACGGTCATCACTTGTCTTAAACTAAAACTTAGCTAGCCACAATCACTGACCCTATCATACAGAACAATAATTCTTTCACCAAAACAACACATTTATCCATACCTTTCTTACAACAAACACCAAAATGCCTCTTTGACTCCATGAAAAAACCTAAATAATCCCCTTATGTACAAAGTATTGTCTGTGGGGGAGGGCATAAAAAAAAAACAACTTTTAAAAAATGAACCCCAATGAATATATACAAAATGACAAAATATATTTACAAGAAACCAAATAAAATTAGTGTTAGTAATAAAACACCCCAAAACTCTTGAATGTGGCAGAAATATCAGTTAACTGGACGAAATCGATGCGGAACTTATGAAAAATAAGGCCACACTCATTCTTCCCAAGCATTCACACAAGACACACACTCATTCATACACAACAACAAATACGAAAAAACACACACACGAAAACGAAAGGCGCCCCGCATCTACCAGAGAACTGACATCACTGACCACCTAAAAAAAAACGAGGGAGGGGATGGGGAGTTAAACCAAAAGAAAAAAAAAAGGGGGGAGAAATAAAAAGGGGGCCAATGAGCAAATACACCCTAGCTAAGTTTACCAGAATAAAAAAAAAAAACTAAAAGAAAAAAAATCAAAAAAACCTAAACTAACCTAACTCAGGGATGGGTTACCTAAGTTTAACCCAGGAAAACAATATTCTTAATGCCTAACCGGCATCCAAATGCCACTCAAGGTCAGCCCCTTTTACTCGGCACATTCGCGCAAGAATCACCCACCTTTTGCTGAATTCCGATGAGGTGAGCCGCCGCCTTTCCGTCCTGATCTTGACTTTAAGCTGATGCTTAAAGAACAAGATCAGTTGGGAAGAAGTGAACTTCTCGCCCTCATGGAATCCCTTCTGACGCGTCGTCCAAATCACGACTCTCATAACCCCTAGTAAGCAACAGAACACATAGTGTTCAGCCTTCGTCATCTGCGGCACCACATTGCTACAAACAGAACTGGCTTCCAGGACAAAAAACTTTCCGTGCAGCATGCGAACCATGAGGCCTTCAACAAACTTGCACAACGGCACTACCGCCTCGCACTGAAAAAAGGCGTGACCAATAGTCTCGACTTCCCCAGTACAACGACGACAGTTTGATATTTCTCCAAGCCAGCTGCACAAAGTCTCTTGCCGACCCAGAGGGCTTCACGAATCACCAGCCAGGTGAGTGATGCCTCATCGTTATTGAGGCATTTCAACCCAGGCGCCCAAGGCCATATCGAGCGAGCCTCCTGCTTCGTAAGACCGAGCTCGCCAATCAGCTCATCTTGAACGGACCCCCTAACTAAAACTTGATATAATGCCTTGCGAGACAACGCCTGGGCGTTGGAGAGACCATCCGAAGCCCGTAAGAGGAGCTTCAGAGCGCGACGACATTCACGATAAAAGGGCACTCGGCACGTGGTGTACGGCTGGCCTCTTCCTCGCACGAGTGCACACTTTTCAGGGACGGAAAATGTTTCTGGACGTCTTCTTTCCAAAAGGCACCCTCCTCATCCGACCCACGACACATTCGGTCCAGAAAGGTAATGCGAAGCATATATTGACGGATCTCAATGCTAGGCATCCCCAGACCGCCCTCAGAGGGATGGAGGCAACAGACCTCGCGAGATACCATGGGGGCCTTGCCTTCCATAAGAAAGAGAACAAGGTCCGGACTAATGACATTAGCCGGGCATACGGGAGTGGAAGCACAGAGAGTCGGTAGAGGAGGATCGGATAGATGTGTGAAACACATAACTTCCGCCCTTCCCTTCAGGGAAAGTCTCCTCCGAGACCACAGATTAACCGCGACCTCGGCCTTCCCTTGTACCTCCGACCAGTTCATTTCCAACTGGAGATCAGGACCGAACCAGACGCCGAGTATCTTGATCGGCCCATCCGTCCAGAGGAAAGGTCCGGGAAGAGAAACTCCTTCCACGCACCCAACCGCAAGCCCACAGACTTATCGCGGTTGATCCTTGGCCCCTGTTACCATCTCATACCCACTGATTTCTTTGCTGACTTCGTCAATCTCGGCTCTGCTCGACACAAGAACCGAAACGTCGTCAGCATAGGCAGAATACCTGGCCGAGGTGGTAGCGCCAGGCAGGGAAATTCCGCGCAGGACCGATTCGCCTTTAACTTGCGAAGGAATGGTTCCAACGCAAGAACGTAAAGCAAGGGCGATAGCGGACAACCTTGACGAATGGAGCGAGACAATACGAAAGGCTCCGACCTTACCCCATTCACTTCCACCAGCGCACCGGGGACGCATACAAGAGTCGGATCCAGGAGCGAAAGTCGGCTCCGAAACCGGCCGCCGACAGGACAGCCTCCAGAAACCGATGGTCAACCCTATCGAAGGCCTTGGACTGATCTAAATTGATCAGCGCGGCTTCACTGTCGACTTGTTCTAAGATCAAGCGTACCATATGAAGGTTATCCTGAATCGTCCTGCCCTTCACAGCACAAGTCTGTTCAGGGCCAATCAGACGAGACAGGACAAGCTGCAAACGGTTGGCTAAGATCTTCGCCAAAATCTTTAAGTCAGTATTTAACATCGTCAAAGGGCGAAAGTTCCCTAACCCATCCCCACCATTCTTGTCCTTACGCAACAACTTGATCACACCCCTGGTGAAGCGTCGAGGTAAAGACCCCTGCCTCATCCAGTGGTTGAAAATCAGCTGCAGCAAAGGAACAAAAATGGGCGACAACCTCAAGTACACTTCGTAGGGAAGACCATCTAGTCCCGGAGACTTATCCAGGCCAACCTGCTTCAGCGCTTCCCAGATTTCCGACTCTGTTATGGGACCCTCGCACCTAGCCGCTTCAGCTGCCTCAAGGCAGGGAAAGTCAGCCAAATAGGCATCGAACTGAGCAGAGCTCAGACCGGGCTCCCTGGTGAAAAGATCCTGAAAGTAAAGCCGAAAGGCCTCGCATATGCCCGCGTTTGTAGTCACGGTCCGCTTATCCGGCAATGTGACGCACGCTATATGTCGCTTATCCGCGTTCCTATTCTCCTCTGCACGCAATTCAGCGGCCATATTCGCCGCCTCAGAAGACATTCTTTTTAACCTAGCCCTAACTACCAGAGCTTGATCCTTCTTGATAAGCAAGGAGGCCAACTCTGCCTTAGCTAAGACTATGTCCCCACTAACACGGGATTTAACAGCCCGATCAACTTTATCTTCTAAAGCCGTTTGCGCCGCTCGTCTATCTAGATTGAGTCGACGACTAAAATCGGCAGCAAACGTTCTAATTTTTTATTTTAATTTTCCCCACCAGGCGTTACCCACAACCGCCCCCGTCAATTCCCTCTGAATCATTAGTAGCAGCTGGTCCCGGAAATCCTGCTCACCGAAAAGTGAACAGTTAAATTTCCAGTAACCAGCCAATCTAACCTTAGGTTTTATCTAAGTTTACACGGACCCGGACAAGCCTATGATCCGTGTAAACTATATAATGGAAACTTGGACACTCTAAGAGCCCTACGTCGACTCTCCTAACTAACACTCGGTCCAGGTAGCTCGCAAGCGAGCCAGGAGCCGAGTCGCCACTAGCTGTCCAAGTCCAAGCTACCTCCTGAGGGTGCTCATTCCGGTACTTATCGACAAGATCAAACCTGCCGATAAAGTCCCGAAATGCCTTCACATCAGGATTGTTAGTACCCGGTTTTTTACCTATACGATCAATCTCAGGGTCAAGGACGGCATTCCAATCCCCCGCTAAGACTACCCGACGAGAAGTCGTCAGAAACGGCTCGATCTGCCGAAACAAAGCAGGCCGCTCAGCATGAATATTGGGCGCATAAACCCCAATGAGACGTAAAGCCTTATCCTTTATAGTAACATCCAGCACACAAAGCCTGCCCGCCGGATCTGCGAAGACAAGGGAACATGCAGCCTTCAAAGACTTGCTCACTAGCCAAGAGACACCCCTCGAACGACCATCAAAACATGCTGAATAAAGGGCGAACCCTCTAGACAGTATATCCTCACGGTCATGAGAAGAAAAACGGGTCTCTTGCACACAACAAATATTCACCCCGAGGCGCTGAAGGTCACGAGAGAGCCTCGCCCTGCGAGACTCGGACCTCAGGCCCCGCACATTTAAAGTAGCTAACCAGAGAGCCATGAGAAAGTCCGATTAGGGTTGTTTACCAGGATTAAACATGGCCGGGGTAAGGATACCGACAGCCTCTCCCATAGATCCATGGCCCATCACATTGTTGATGGTGCCGTCTTGGGAGATACCGCCGATATCCCAGGGGAAGGTCAATTTGAGAGCTCTATATAGGGATGGGTGAACTAAAATGGGGACCCTCCCTGCACAGAACTGTTGTAGCTTTTTTTAGTTTCTCGTTATCCACGATGGCGATGGGTAGAGGCATCTTGCACGTGTTCACCGCCTCTTCCACCATCGCCCAGGTTTGGTTGACCCCAGGTCCTGACCTAATAACAGTCAGGACCCTCTGGGCATTTGGGAAGTTATTTGGGTCTTCAATATCTTTGTCGCCAAACTGTTTGATAGAGAGCAGGTACTTTAAATCCTTGACCCTGTTGCCATAATCCCTGGCTCTCTCGGCCTGTGCTGGGGGAATCCGGCACACCTTCTCGCCAGTGTTATAAAGGAACCTTTTTTTTTTTTCTTTTTCCTTTCTCTCCTCTTTAGTGGGGCTTCTAAGCCGCTTTGGTGCAGGAGGAGGCATTTCGGCATTTTTTTGCCGGTGATTGCTTGGGGAGTATGAAGGGGGTAGATTTTTTTTTGACGGGAGAAGGAGTGGGAGTATTCATGGGGGTGTGAAAAGACCTGTGTCTATAGGGGCTGGGATCTCTGCTGTGGGTTTTGGCTTTGGCTGGTGAAATGGGTGAAGGTGGGGGGTTGTTTCTTTGGTGAAGGGAGGGACTAGCAGGAGATGAAGGGATTGGGTCTTTTTTTTTTTTGCATCTAATTTCTTTTTTAACTCCTTGATCTTTTCTGACTTTTCATAGCCAGGGTCAAATTTTTTGCATCTCCTCGAAAGTGAGCTTAGAGGCCGGGGCATCGCCCTTAACGCTGCTAGTGGGAGGAGGGGACTGTTAGTGCCCTTCTTCCTTGGGGCTTCAGGGGACTGAGGACCCGCTGTCCGGCGCTTCCTCTGGCTTTACCAGCCACCAGCCATTCCCCCTCCCCTTCTCCACAACTGCACCGGCAGCGGGCGAAGGCTCTTTGGGGAATGTGGCTTTAGGTGACGCGCCGACCGGAGGATTAACCGACCCGGACCCGGAGGCTGGTACGCCCATTACAGGCGAGGTGGAATTTTGAGACGCGGTCAGAGGGGGGATCTTGTGTAACTGGCGCTTGACTTCCAGAGGCCTTCTTCTCTGGGCAGGAGGAGGAGAGATGACCAGTCACCCACACCTCCAGCATACCGGTCTTCGACCCGTCACTATGACCGGTAACTTCAAGGCGCCAACATCCAGACAGTTGGGGATGGAGCGGAAGGCCTTCTCGTCCAACATGATATCAAAGCTCCACCCCCGTTCAGGCTATCGCAGGAAGCTCCCAGAATCTCGCCGTACTGGGAGAAGAAAGCGGCCAGATGTTCCCCGATAACCTGAGGAGGGACCTCGTATACTGTTACCCTGGTCCTTCGTCGCCCTTCGTATTCGGTACGCAATATCAACTCGTTGTTGATTAGTTCGCGGCTAGCCCGCGGCGACACAATCTTCTGGTGTGGGCAACAGTACGTCCCACATGAAAAATTTAGCACCCTTAACTATTCTAAGGGGCTTGAACCCGAAGGATTCTAGTGCTTTCAACACTGTGTTTTTCGTCGAGCGACAAATTTTGCGCGTGCGCTTGTCCACGACGAAAACTGACACTATTCTTTTTATCAATTCTCTTTAATTCTTGGGGTCTTCCAAAGACCACCTTCAACAACAAGGTGGGCGTAACTCTTGGCACGCTCCAAGAACTCCACTAAATTGATTATGCATTTAGGAGGGACTTCCAACAAGAGGGCGATTCCCCGGCCTCTGCATTCGTTTTGTGTTGTCCGATTCTTTGTCTGTATTTTCGCTTTTTTCAGCTTCCATATTTTTGGAGGCTTTTTTTTTCTTGTCTCCACAATTTCCTCGTTTGTGGGAACACTTGGGAGGTCAGGATATTCCTCCTTATTGTCTTTATCGGGTGGGTCCTTCTTAGGGTTAAATAGGTGCTTTCTTATACTTCTTTTAAGAGAAGCATTTTTAATTTTCTTTTTTACGATTAAAAAAGAAGGTACTTTTTTTTCCTTCTTATCCATATTTTAAATGGGGGGGAATGGGAAGGGGGGAGGGGAGGGGGCAATAAATATATGGGCGAGAGAAAAAGGAAAAAACTCAAAAAAAATAAAATAATTATGGACACCAAAAAACAATTAGACGGTTCACCTAAACGTACAATAAAATACAAATATCGCCTAAAGGCGAAAAGACAAACACGTAATAAACAAAAAAAACTTTAGACAGAAAAAAAAACTTCGACAAAAGCCGAAGCTAAAAAAAATCAAAATGGCCGACGTCAACAAAAAATTACGAAACAATAACACAAAGCTAGTTACAAAAATCAAAAAATGGCCGACGTCAATAAACAAAAAAAAAACGTAACGAAGACAGACGAAGCTAGACACAAAAAATAAAAATGGCCGACCCTAAGCGAGTCGAACCAATAAACAAAAGAAAATAGATTAAAACGATTACAAGCAAAAAACACGTAAAATTAAAAGGATGCAAACAAATAAATAAATTAATAAGAAATTACAGCAAAACACAGAATAACGAACAGGACGAAAAAAAAAAAAAAAAGACAATTAACACGAAAAACTAGAATTAAAATGGGTAGAAATGAGAAGAAAAAACTGCGGAAATTAGAGGAGAAAAAACGAAATTCAAAAAAGCAAATAGGATTAAAAAGGAAAACGAGTAAAAATTAAAGGGAGTAAAAACAGAATAAAGAGTAAAAATTAAAGGGGGAGGGTGAGAAAAAAAAATGGAGAGTAGAAAGAAAAAATCAAAAAACTTTTACAATAAGGTCGTAAATATACAAAAATAAACAAACTTTAAACAAAATGCAGTTCCAAAGGGTAACAGGTAAAATCACACAAAAAAAGGTCGAGTTGTCCGCAAAAGTCCAAAAAAATAACCAGAAAACAGCCAAGAGTGTGGACTCCTGACTCCGAGTTGGCTAGACTGATTATTTATTGCACATATGTACAAATGTGGCACAAGGCCGAAAAAGGGGATTGGGGTAAAGGATGGTCATCACTTGTCTTAGATTAAACTTAGCTAGCCACAATCACTGACCCTATCATACAGAACAATAATCCTTTCACCAAAACAACACATTTATCCATACCTTTCTTACAACAAACACCAAAATGCCTCTTTGACTCCATGAAAAAACCTAAATAATCCCCCTTATGTACAAAGTATTGTCCGTGGGGGGAGGGGCATAAAAACAACAACTTTAAAAATGAACCCCAATGAATATATACAAAATGACAAAATATATTTACAAGAAACCAAATAAAATTTGTATTAGTAATAAAACCCCCACAAACTCTTGAATGTGGCAGAAATATCAGTTAACTGGACGAAATTGATGCGGAACTTATGAAAATAAAAGCCACACTCATTCTTCCCAAGCATTCACACAGGCACACACTCATTCATACACAACAACAAATACGAAAAACACACACACGAAACGAAAGGCGCCCCGCATCTACCAGAGAACTGACATCACTGACCACCTAAAAAAAAACGAGGGAGGGATGGGGAGTTAAACCAAAGGAAAAAAAAAAAGGGACGGAAATAAAAACGGGACCAATGAGCAAATACACCCCTAGCTAAGTTTACCAGAATCGGAAAAAAAAAACTAAAAAAAAAAATCCAAAAACCTAATCTAACCTAACTCAGGGATGGGTTACCTATGTTTAACCCAGGAAAAACAATATCCTTAATGCCTAACCGGCATCCAAATGCCACTCAAGGTCAGCCCTTTTACTCGGCACATTCGCGCAAGATTCACCCACCTTTTGCTGAATTCCGATGAGGTGAGCCGCCGCCTTTCCGTCCTGATCTTGACTTTAAGCTGATGCTTAAAGAACAAGATCAGTTGGGAAGAAGTGAACTTCGCCCCTCATGGAATCCCTTCTGACGCGTCGTCCAAATCACGACTCTCATAACCCCTAGTAAGCAACAGAACACATAGTGTTCAGCCTTCGTCATCTGCGGCACCACATTGCTACAAACAGAACTGGCTTCCAGGACAAAAAACTTTCCGTGCAGCATGCGAACCATGAGGCCTTCAACAAACCTGCACAACGGCACTACCGCCTCGCACTGAAAGAAGGCGTGACCAATAGTCTCGACCTTCCCCGCACAACGACGACAGTTTGGATATTTCTCCAAGCCTGCTGCGCAAAGTCTCTTGTCGACCCAGAGGGCTTCACGAATCACCAGCCAGGTGAGTGATGCCTCATCGTTATTGAGGCATTTCAACCCCAGGCGCCCAAGGCCATATCGAGCGAGCCTCCTGCTTCGTAAGACCGAGCTCGCCAATCAGCTCATCTTGTACGGACCCCCAACTAAAACTTGATATAATGCCTTGCGAGACAACGCCTGGGCGTTGGAGAGACCATCCGAAGCCCGTAAGAGGAGCTTCAGCGCGACGACATTCACGATAAAAAGGGCACTCGGCACGTGGAGTACGGCTGGCCTCTTCTTCGCACGAGTGCACACTTTTCAGGGACGGAAAATGTTTCTGGACGTCTTCTTTCCAAAAGGCACCCTCCTCATTCGACCCACGACACATTCGGTCCAGAAAGGTAATGCGAAGCATATATTGACGGATCTCAATGCTAGGCATCCCCAGACCGCCCTCAGAGGGATGGAGGCAACAGACCTCGCGAGATACCATGGGGGTCTTGCCCTTCCATAAGAAAGAGAACAAGGTCCGGACTAATGACATTAGCCGGGCATACGGGAGGGAAGCACAGAGAGTCGGTAGAGGAGGATCGGATAGATGTGTGAAACACATACTTCCGCCCTTCCCTTCAGGGAAAGTCTCCTCCGAGACCACAGATTAACCGCGACCTCGGCCTTCCCTTGTACCTCCGACCAGTTCATTTCCAACTGGAGATCAGGACCGAACCAGACGCCGAGTATCTTGATCGGCCCATCCGTCCAGAGGAAAGGTCCGGGAAGAGAAACTCCTTCCACGCACCCAACCGCAAGCCCACAGACTTATCGCGGTTGATCCTGGCCCCGTTACCATCTCATACCCACTGATTTCTTTGCTGACTTCGTCAATCTCGGCTCTGCTCGACACAAGAGCCGAAACGTCGTCAGCATAGGCAGAATACCTGGCCGAGGTGGTAGCGCCAGGCAGGGAAATTCCGCGCAGGACCGGATTCGCCTTTAACTTGCGAAGGAATGGTTCCAACGCAAGAACGTAAAGCAAGGGCGATAGCGGACAACCTTGACGAATGGAGCGAGACAATACGAAAGGCTCCGACCTTACCCCATTCACTTCCACCAGCGCACCGGGGACGCATACAAGAGTCGGATCCAGGAGCGAAAGTCGGCTCGAAACCGGCCGCCGACAGGACAGCCTCCAGAAACCGATGGTCAACCCTATCGAAGGCCTTGGACTGATCTAAATTGATCAGCGCGGCTTCACTGTCGACTTGTTCTAAGATCAAGCGTACCATATGAAGGTTATCCTGAATCGTCCTGCCCTTCACAGCACAAGTCTGTTCGGGGCCAATCAGACGAGACAGGACAAGCGTTGCAAACGGTTGGCTAAGATCTTCGCCAAAATCTTTAAGTCAGTATTTAACATCGTCAAAGGGCGAAAGTTCCCTAACCCCATCCCCACCATTCTTGTCCTTACGCAACACACTCGAGGTGAAAGACCCCTCAAATCCAGTGGTTGAAAATCAGCTGCAGAAAGGAACAAAATGTGACAACACTTCACCATCTTCCCGAGACTTATCCAAGACCCTGCCTCATCCAGTGGTTGAAAATCAGCTGCAGCAAAGGAACAAAAGATCCTGGGCCGAAGGCAGCCTCGGTCACGGTTCCGGCAATGTGACCATCTATATGTCCCCGAGTTCCTATTCTCCTCTGCGCAACAGCATAAATTCGCCGCCTCAGAAGACATTCCTCAGATTTCCGATCCTTCTGTTAAGGGACCCTCTGCCTTATCTATGTCCCCACTAACACGGGATTTAACAGCCGATCAACTTTATCTTCTAAAGCCGTTTGCGCCGCTCGTCTATCTAGATTGAGTCGACGACTAAAAATCGGCAGCAAACGTTCTAATTTTTGATTTTAATTTTCCCCACCAGGCGTTACCCAACCGCCCCCGTCAATTCCCTCTGAATCATTAGTAGCAGCTGGTCCCGGAAATCCTGCTCACCGAAAAAGTGAACAGTTAAATTTCAAGTAACCAGCCAATCTAACCTTAGGGCTTATCTAAGTTTACACGGACCCGGACAAGCCTATGATCCGAATAAACTATATAATGGAAACTTGGACACTCTAAGAGCCCCACATCGACTCTCCTAAAAACTAAAAGTCGGTCGAGGTAGCTCGCAAGCGAGCCAGGAGCCGAGTCGCCACTATTTGTCCAAGTCCAAACTACCTCCTTTGTCCAAATGGGTGCTCATTCCGGTATTTGTCGACAAGTTTGAACCTGTCGATAAAGTCCCGAAAAGGTTTTCACGCCCCAGTTGTTGGTACCCGAATTTGAATTTGACCCTATACGATCTGTCTCAGGGTCAGGATGGCATTCCAATCCCCCGCTAAAACTACCCGACGAATGTCGTCAAAACGGCTCGATCTGCCGAAACAAAGCAGGCCGCTTAGCCTGGATATTGGGCCCATAAACCCCAATGAGGCGCAGTCTTATCCTTTATGGTAACATCCAGCACGCAAAGCCTGCCCGCCGGATCTGCGAAGACAAGAGAACACGCAGCCTTCAAAGACTTGCTCACCAGCCAAGAGACACCCCTCGAGCGTCCATCAAAACATGCTGAATAAAGAGTAAATCCCTTAGACAGAATGCCTTCATAATCGCGAGAAGAAAACTGGGTCTCTTGCACACAACATATATTCACCCCTAAGCTCTGAAGGTCGCGAGAGCCTCACCCTTCGAGTCTCCGGCCTCAAAGGTATTCACAGTAGCCAACCAGAGTGCCATTATCAAATCAATTTGGGTTGTCCTCCAGGATAGAACATGGCCAGGTGAGGATACCGACAACCCGTCCCATTGAACATGATGCCATCTCAATTTCGACGGTTTCAAGAGACAAGTCGCCGATGTCCACAGGATATAAAGCTCTATAAAGGGATGGGTGAACAAAACAGGGACCCTCCTTTACAACTGTTCATTTATTTCATTTGTACGGCTCCAGTAAATGGCCGATGGGGCACCAATTTCATCTTGGGACGCATTTACCTCCTATCATGCCCAAAATCTCCCGCGTGCCCGGGCCAGATCGAACGACGGTCAGGACCTTTTCGCATCTTTAAAGTTTTCGGGCACTTCAACGTCGATCCCATTGATATGCCGGAAAAAACAGCACTTTAATGGCTCTTTCATTTCGCGTCTGCCCGAAAACTCTTCCTGCATGTTCCTGGATACGCGACAGATATCTTCCCCTGTGAGATATGGTGGTTTTTTTTTTTTTTTCTCTCCGCAACAACTTAATTCTGGACTTTGGTTCTTTTTTTTTTTTTTTTTTTTTTTTAAGGCCCCAGTGATTTTCGGTTCTTGGCCCGGGTTTTTGTTTAATTTTTCCTTTAACTTCAAGTTCAAGATTTTCTGCCAAAAGATTGTGTCATCTTTTGGATGTTGGTTGCAGGGGTTTTTCATAAGACGCCTGTCGCCCTCAGAGCTGGTGGAGGGTGGGGTAGGTTTTTTATTTTGGAGTCATGGGTGACAGAGGCCCTGAAGTTCAGTTCTTTTCCTCTTCCGAATCCATTCCCTCTTCCTTTTTATAATTCACTTGTGGGAGGCGTCGCTTTGGGGGTAATTTTCGAAGACCCAACCGAGGATTTTCCTTTTTGTTTTTCTTCGTCAAAAAGCCTCTTACAGGCATCGGGGCATTAAGTCTCGGCTAGATGGGGCTGTTTGTCGCCAGCGGCTTCCTACTCATCAGGGACTTCTTCCCGCTCCGCATTCCCTCGGCCATTTTTAATAGGAAAAAATTATTCCCCCCCCTTCTCTACTGATATAATGTTCAAAAGGAAAGGAGCTTTGATAGAGAAAAAATAATAGAAAATAAAACGCAAAAGATAATTTGATTCTTCTAAAAATAGAAGAATTTAAACAAATAAAGAGAGAAAAACAAAGCCTGGACAGCAAAAAAATAAAACAAATTATTTATAAATACAAAGAGCAATAAACTTTAAAATAAAGGCTGGTAAATAAAAAAATGGGAAAACTAAAAGTTAACCAAATTAGAAATAAATAAAAAACAAACTAACACAAAATAAGTAAATAAAAGAATATAAATAAATAGTCTGGTAAGAATTTACAACTTCAAAATGGCACCCAAAACCTGCTGAGTAGAAAAAATTAAAGAAAAAAAACAAAAACTCCTTTTTTTTTTTTCTTTATTTTTTTTGTCAACAATTAACTTAAAATGTAAAATACAGAAGAAAAAGTAAAGAAATACAAAAGACTGGTTTGAAACTATTCAACCAAAACTAAAAAAAAAATAATGGTTTGCGGCCGGAGCCGTTAAAGAAAGAAAAATAAATTAATTCAAAATAAAAACGAGGGAGGGTACAAACTCAAAAGGTGGAAAAATAAAAATAAATAAAAAAAAAAAAAAAATTTTCTCATTTTTTTTTAAAAGACTTACTTTTCAAAACGAGAATTGAAAAGAAATAAACAGAAATAAAAGGCGGTAGTCCGGTAAGACTTTGTCAAACCGGACTAAAAAATAAAAATGTTGGCCAAAGCCAAGAAACAATTCGAACAAAAAAAATGTAAAAAGAATAATAAATTAATGAATAACTTAACTGAATAGAATAACTTGTGGGCCGAAGAAAGAAAATTAATCCAAAAGGAAAACACGACAGATTCCAAAAATTTGGTCACTTCCGAACAAAAACTCATTTGACAAGCGTAAATTCTTGAAATAACATATTTTGAAATTTACTATGTTTTATAAGCACATACATTCACAATAATTGTTTCCAGGGATATGGAGAAATCCAATCATTTTAACAAGGGGCGGTAGCGTGTTCACTTATACTGACGACTTTATACAACCTTGACTTTTCATTTTTGCACTATATATGGGGTTGAAAATGAGAGAACACCTTCTTTTAAAAGGACACTTTTCGTCCAACACTTATACATAGAATCTGTATCTTGCCTGAAATATACAAAACGCGTTCTTCGAAGAATTCTCCTTTTATTACAAACACTTGCGAAGAAATACGTTGCTACCTTCTATTATGTGGAGTCTAGGAAGACAACGCTCTGACAATACCCAGCCGTGATAGTAGTATTCAATACTCGGCTAGACAAATCACTACTATAGTAAATTTTTATGGTTTTATAATTTTAAAAAAAATTACCTCATTGAGCCGTTAAATAGATTCGAAAAATAAATATTAGCCATTATTATCGAAATCAAATTTAATTAAGAACTCTCAAAAAAAAAAAAGACCTCGTAACTGATCTTAATGTCAATATTTCCGTTAATTGTGATAAAAAATTTTTTTTTTACGTTCAATAGAATAAATTCATTAACAAAGAATTACAAAATAAATACAAAACTTTATTTGAGGGATAAAATCATTTCAATAAAACCATTAGTGACAAAGTAAAAAATCAGATACAGGGTGAGCTTATTGTTGTAGAACCGAATCAAATATTCATGCTAATAGGAATATATACTTTTTGAAACAAGGTGGATAACATAAGTAAAGGTTTATTGTAACAAACCAGTACTACTATGCAGAACAAAGGTAATTTATGCACAAGGTCGTCGCAAATCAATCCACTATTCCCCATAGACGCCGTATAAAAACGGCGTCGGGTAGCTGTTTCCCGCGACCCATCTGCCCTTCGACATAGCCTCGTCTGAGGATCCTCTCTGTCCGAAGTCAGTTCGACCAGCACAGCTGAAAAAGATTTCAACCAGAATATTTGCCCACCGCCTAAGCGGTCGGATGTGGCACAAGGTTGAATTTAACGTGGGGTATCCAAGCCCGTAAGCTTGGGTAAAAATTGCCCGTAGACCCCGTAAAAGGAAAAAGGGATCGGGTCGGTCTACCAGAACTCACCAAAATGTAGACCTCGTAAAATGATAATGTCCAACAGTATTTCCGTTAAATGTGAAAAAAGTATCCAATAGAATATGATCATTTGATTAAAAATAATTGAAGTAAGAATAACAAAATAAATACTCAAAACTTTTATTTGAGTGGATAAAATCATTTCAATAAAACCATTACTGACAAGACACAAATCTGTCCTATTCCGTCCTAATAGGAATATATACTTTGAAAACAAGGTGGATAACTGATGTGGACCCAAAGTTGGGACCACGGAAGAAAAACACGGAACACGGATTAGAGGTAAGAAAGATATATTAAACAAAAATGTTACAAAGATAGTGTAAGTGTAAGGTCCAATATAGGTAGTCGTACGTGTAATGAATAACCCGAAGCGAATAAACTTAGGAAAGCTTTATTCAACTTAATACAGCTACCGCTATTTATCGATCCCCACACGAGGATTGAATGTGGCACAAGGCTGAGTTTAATGTGGGTCTTCCGAGCCCGTAGGCTCGGCTAAAATATAGCCTTCAGAACCCGCCTAGGCGAGTTAAACAGACGGCGCTGACAGTCAAAGTCTGTCTGCCACTGTAACTTAATACAACTCCCAATATTTATTGTGTAAATACAACAAATGTGGCACAAGGCCAAAAAAGGGGACTGAGGAAAAGGACGGTCATCACTTGTCTTAATATAAAACTTAGCTAGCCACAACCACTGGCCCTCATATACAAACAATATTCCTTTCACCAAAACAACACATTTATCCATACCTTTCTTACTACAAATCCACCAAAATATCCTCTTTGTCTCAATGAAAAAACCTAAATAGTCCCCTTATGTACAAATATTGTCTGTGGGGAGGGGGATAAAAAAAACAACAATTTTAAAAGATCCCCAATGAATATATACAATATGACAAAAATATATTTACAAGAAACTAAACAAAAATTAGTATTAGTAATAAAAAAAACCACAAACCTTAAATGTGGCAGAAATATCAGTTAACCGGACGAAATCGATGCGGGACTATGAAAATAAAGGTAAATTCATTCATCCCAAGCATTCACACAGACACACATTTCATACACAACAACAAATACGAAAAAACACACACGAAAACGAAAGGCGCCCCGCATCCACCAGAGAACTGACATCACTGACCACCTAACGAGGGAGGGATGGGGAGTTAAAAAAAAAAAAAATGGGACAGAAATAAAAGGGGCCAATGAGCAAACACACCCTAGCTAAGTTTACTGAAAAGAAAAAAACTAAAATCAAAAAACAAAAACCCTACTAACCTAATCTCCGGGATGGGTTGCCTATGTTCAACCCAGGAAAACAATATCGTTATACCTAACCGGCATCAAAATGCCACTCAAGGTCAGCCCCTTTTACTCGGCACATACGCGCAAGAATCACCCACCTTTTGCCAAATTCCGATGAGGTGAGCCGCCGCCTTTCCGTCCTAATCTTGACTTTAAGCTGATGCTTAAAGAACAAGATCAGTTGGGAAGAAGTGAACTTCTCGCCCCCATAGAATTCCTTCTGACGCGTCGTCCAAATCACGACTCTCATAACCCTAGTAAGCAACAGAACACAGTGTTCAGCCTTCATCATCTGCGGCACCACATTGCTACAAACAGAACTGGCTTTCAGGACAAAAAACTTTCCTATGCAGCATGCGAACCATGAGGCCTTCAACAAACTTGCACAACGGCACTACCGTCCTGCACTGAAAAAGGCGTGACCAATGGTCTCAACTTCCCCAGTACAGCGACGACAGTTTGATATTTCTCCAAGCCTGCTGAACAAAGTCTCTTGCCGACCCAGAGGGCCCCACGAATCATCAGCCAGGTGAGTGATGCCTCATCGTTATTGAGACATTTCAACCCAGGCGCCCAAGGCCATATCGAGCGAGCCTCCTGCTTCGTAAGACCGAGCTCGCCAATCAGATCATCTTGAACGCCCGGACCCCTAACTAACAGTCAATATAATGCCTTGCGAGACAACGCCTGGGCGTTGGAGAGGCCATCCGAAGCCCGTAAGAGGAGATTCAGAGCACGACGACATTCACGATAAAAGAGCACTCGGCTCGTGGTATACGGCCGGCCTCCTCCTCGCACGAGTGCACACTTTTCAGGGATGGAAAATGTTTCGGACGTCTTCTTTCCAAAAGGCACCCACCTCATCACATCCGCGACACATTCGGTCTAGAAAGGTGATGCGAAGCATATATTGACGAATCTCAATGCTAGGCATCCCCAGACCGCCCTCAGAGGGATGGAGGCAACAGATTTCGCGAGATACCATATGGGCCTTTGCCTCTCCACAAGAAAGAGAACAAGGTCCGTACTAATGACATTAGTCTGGCATACGGAAGTGGAAGCACAGATAGTCGGTAGAGGAGAATCGGATAGATGTGTGAAACACATACTTCCGCCCTTCCCTTCAGGAAAAGTCTCCTCCGAGACCACAGATTAACCGCGATCTCGGCCTTCCTTGTACCTCCGACCAGTTCATTTCCAACTGGAGATCAGGACCGAACCAGACGCCGAGTATCTTGATCGGCCCATCCGTCCAGAGGAAAGGTCCGGGAAGAAAACTCCTTCCACGCACCCAACCGCAAGCCCACAGACTTATCGCGGTTGATCTTGGCCCCTGTCACCATCTCATACCCACTGATTTCTTTGCTGACTTCGTCAATCTCGGCTCTGCTCGACACAAGAACCGAAACGTCGTCAGCATAGGCAGAATACCTGGCCGAGGTGGTAGCCCCAGGCAGGGAAATTCCGCGCAGGACCAGATTCGCCTTTAACTTGCGAAGGAATGGTTCCAACACAAGAACGTAAAGCAAGGGCGATAGCGGACAACCTTGACGAATGGAGCGAGACAATACGAAAGGCTCCGATCTTACCCCATTCACTTCCACCAGCGCACCGGGGGACGCATACAAAAGTCGGATCCAGGAGCGAAAGTCAGGTCAGAAACCGGCCACCGAAAGGACAGCCTCCAGAAAACGATGGTCAACCCTATCGAAGGCCTTGGACTGATCTAAATTGTTCAGCGCAGCTTCACTGTTGACTTGTTCTAAGATCAAGCATACCATATGAAGATTATCCTGAATAGTCCTGCCCTTCACAGCACAAGTCTGTTTGGGGCCAAGACAGACTAAACGGTTGGCAAGATCAAGCCAAAATCTTTAAGTCAGTATTAACATCGTCAAAGAAAGTTCCCTAACCCATCCCCACCGTTCTTGTCCTTACGCAACAACTTGATCACGCCTCTGGTGAAGCGTTGAGGTAAAGACCCCTGATTCATCCAGTGGTTGTAAATCAGTTCCAGCAAAGGAACAAAAACTTGCGACAACCTCAAGTAAACTTCGTAGGGAAGTCCATCTATTCCCGGAGACTTATCCAGGCCAACCTGCTTCAGCGCATCCCAGATTTCCGACGCTGTTATGGGACCCTCTCACCTAGCCACTTCAGCTGCCTCAAGGCAGGGAAAAGTCAGCCAAATAGGCGTCGAACTGAGCAGAGCTCAGACCGGGCTCCCTGGTAAAAAGATCCTGAAAATAAAGCCGAAAGGCCTCGCATATGTCCGTGTTTGTAGTCACGGTCCGCCTATCCGGCAATGTGACGCACGCTATATGTCGTCTAGACGCGTTCCGATTCTCCTCTGCACGCAGTTCAGCGGCCATATTCGTCGCCTCAGAAGACATTCTTTTTACCTAGCCCTAACTACCAGAGCTTGATCCTTCTTGATAAGCAAGGAGGCCAACTCTGCCTTTAGCTAAGACTATTTCCCCCACTAACACGGGATTTCACGGCCCGATCAACTTTATTTTCTAAAACCGTTTGCGCCGCTATCTATCTAGATGGAATCGACGACTAAAATCGGCAGCAAACGTTCTAATTTTTTAGATTTTAATTTCCCCACCAGGCGTTTCCCACAACCGCCCCCGTCAATTCCCTTTGAATCATTAGTAACAGCTGGTCCCGGAAACCCTGCTCACCAAAATAGTGAACAGTTAAATTTCCAGTGGCCAGCCAATCTAACCTTAGTCTTATTTATGGACCCGGACAAGAAAATATTAATGGAAACACACTCTAAAGAGCCCCTACATCGACTCTCCTAACTAACACTCGGTCGAGGTAGCTCGCAAGCGTCCCAAGGGCCGAGTTGCCACTAGTTGTTAAAGTCCATGCTACCACCTGAGGGTGCTCATTCCAGTACTTATCGACAAGATCAAACCTGCCATTAAAGTCCCGAAATGGTTTCACATCCGGGTTGTTAGTACCTTGTTTTTGCCCTATACGATCTATATCGAGGTCAAGGACGGCATTCCAATCCCCCGCTAAAACTACCCGACGAGAAGTCTTCAAAACGGCTCTGATCTGCAGGCCGCTCAGCATGAATATTGGGCCTATAAACCCCAATGAGACGTAAAACCTTATCCTTTATAGTAACATCCAACACACAAAGCCTGCCCGCCGGATCCGCGAAGACAAGGGTACATGCAGCCTTCAAAGACCTGCTCACTAGCCAAGAGACACCCTCGAACGACCATCAAAACATGCTGAACCCCTTTTAGACAGTATATCCTCACAGTCATGAGAAGAAAACCGGGTCTCTTGCACATAACAAACATTCATCCCGAGGCGCTGAAGGTCACGAGAGAGCCTCGCCCTGCGAGACTCGGACCTCAGGCCCCGACATTTAACTAGCTAACCAGAGAGCCATTGAGAAGTCCGATTAGGGTTGTTTACCAGTTTAAACATGGACGAAGTAAGGATACCGACAGCCTCTCCCATAGACCCATGGCCCATCTCATTCTTGATGGTGCCGTCTTGGGAGATACCGCCGATATCCCAGGGAAATGTCAATTTAAGAGCTCTATATAGGATGGGTGAACCTAAAACGGGGACCTCCCTGCACAGAACTGTTGTAACTTTTAAGATTTTCGTTCTCCACAATGGCAATGGGCAAAGCCATCTTACACGAATTAATGGCTTCGTCTAACATCGCCCAAGTTTGCTTAGCAGCAGAACCTGTCCTAATAACTGTTAGGACCCTCTGGGCATTTGGGAAATTTTGAGGAGTTTCAATGTCCAGATCAGCAAACTGCTTAATCGAGAGAAGGTATTTGAGGTCTTTTACCCTATTGCCGTAATCCCTGGCTCTCTCGGCCTGGGCTGGGGAAATACGGCATACCTCCTCTCCTGAATTAAAAATGAATCTTTTTTTCGTTTCATTTTTCCCATCTTTTGCTTCTTGAGTGGGGCTTCTTTGCCGCTTTGGTGCAGGAGGAGGCATCTCGGCATTTTTTGCCGGTGATTGCTTGGGGGTATGAAGGGGGTGGATTTTTTGTTTAACGGGGAAGGAGTGGGTGTATTCATAGGGGGTAAAAGGATCTATGCCTATAGGGGCTGGGATCTCTACTGTTGGGTTTGGCCTTGGATGGTGAAATAGAAGGCGATGGTGGGGGTTGTTTCTTCGGAGAAGGGGTGGGTCTATTGGAAGACGTTGAAGGGATTGGGTCTTTTCTTTTTGAGTTCAGTTGCTTTTTTTCAATTCTTTTAATTTTTCAGACTTTTCGAAACCGGGGTCAAATCTTTTTTGCTTTTCTTGAAAAGTTTCATCAGAGGCCGAGGCATCGCCCTTAACGTTGTTAGAGGGAGTGGGGCTGTATGTGCCTTTCTTCCTAGGGGGCTTCAGGGGACTGAGGACCTTAAAGTCCGGCGCTTCCTCTGGCCTTTACTAGCAACCAGCCATTCCCCTCCCCCTTCCCACAACTGTATCGGCAGCGGGCGAAGGCTCTTTTTTTTGGGTGGAAAATTTTGATGACGCGCCGACCGGAGGATTAACCGACCCGGTCCCGGAGGCTATGGGGCCCATTACAGGCGAGGCGGAATTTAGAGACGCGGTCAGAGGGGGATCTTGAGTAACTGGCGCTTGACTTCCAGAGGCCTTCTTCTCTGGGCAGGAGGAGAGATGACCAGTCCTCCACACCTCCAGCATACCGGTCTTCGACCCGTCACAATGACCGGTAATTTCAAGACGCCAACATCCAGACAGTTTTTGGGGATGGAGCGGAAGGATTTCTCGTCTAACATGATGTCAAAGCTCCACCCCCCGCTCAGGCTATTTAGGAAGCTCCCAGAATTTCGCCATACTGAGAGAAGAACGCTGCGAGATGTTCCCCGATAACCTGAGGAGGGACCTCGTATACCGTTACCCTGGTCTTACGTCGGCCTTCTTACTCCGTGCGCAGTATAAGCTCTTTGTTTATAAGCTCGCGGCAAGCCGCGGCGACGCAGTCTTCTGGAGTAGGCAACAGCACGTCCCACATGAAAAATTTAGGTCCCTTAACTATTCTAAGGGGCTTGAACCCGAAGGATTCTAGTGTTTCAGCACTGTGTTTTTCGTCGAGCGACAAATTTTGCGCGTACGCTTGTCCACGACGAAAACCGACACTATTCTTTTGTCAATTTTCTTCAATTCTTGGGGTTTTCAAAAGCCCACCTTCTACAACAAGGTGTGCGTAACTTTTGGCACGCTCCAAGAACTCCGCTAAATTGATAATGCACTTAGGAGGGGACGACCAACAAGAGGGCGATTCCCCGGCCTCAGGCTCAGTTTGCGGTTCCTTTCCGGATTCTATAATATTTTCAGACAATTGGCCATTATTGGCCTCCATAGGAATATCCTTTTCCTTATTGCCATTATTGGCATCCGTAGAAATATTTTTTTTCTTTTTCTTTTTCCCCAGCAGTATCAATGTTGCTAGGGGAAGTAATCTCAAGTGCAGGAAAATCATCTAAGTTATCTTTGTCCGGGGGGTCTTTCTTTGTAGGGTTAAACAGGTGTTTACGTATAGCCTTTTTGGGCTTTTTTTTATGGCCAAAAAGGAGGGTGTTTTTTTTTTCCTTTTTTTTATCCATTATTAAATAATAAGAAGGAAGGAGGGTAAATACAGGTGGGGAACCGCCTTATAGGCGGAGGAGGAGAAAAAAAAAATAAAAAAGGGAGGGTAAAAATAAAGGTTTGCAAATATCAACAGACAATAAAACAGAAGGACGTGTGCAAAAATTATAACCACAAATGTAAACAGGTAAAACAAATGGACAGACGAGAAAATGTGAACAAGGTTCACAAAACGAAGAAAGAACAAAAAATTAAAAGTACAACAGACAAAAAGCTACAAATTACACAATAAAACTAATAATAAACGGAAAAAGAAAACGCAATACGTACGAAACAAAAAAAAATTACAATTTACAAAATGGCTGCCGCTAAAAAAAACGGTCAACCCAACAAAGAAAACGTTAAAAAAAGAGGAGGGACAGAAAATACAAAAATTAAAATATTATAAACACGTAGACTTTTTTTTTTTTTCTCTCTCTTTTGAAACGGGTAACACAGAAATAATTAACACGTAATAAGTAGAAACGAAAAAAAAACAGAAAAACTCCGGGGTGTGGGTACTAAAAAAAGGACTTAACACGTAAAAGAAAATAAAAATTAAAACAGAAATAATTAATAACAAAAAAGAAGTAACGGTAAAAAGGGAAAGGAAATGAAAAGGAAAAACAAAAGGTCAAAATAAGAAAGTTCGAAAAAACGACAAATTTAAAAAAAGAGTCAAAAAAAATCACGTTAGAAAAATGGTAAACAATTAAATCAAAAAACTTAACTAAATAAGGCAGTCAAAAAAGTTGAAAAATAGTCCTTTGAAGACAGCAAAATGTCTAACACCGGTCAGGAGAAAAAACGGTGTAAAAGCAAAAAAAGAACACCGAGTTAGCGCGACTGATTATTTATTGCACATAAGTACAAATGTGGCACAAGGCCGAAAAGGGGGTTGGGGTAAAGGACGGTCATCACTTGTCTTAGACTAAAAACTTAGCTATACAATCACTGACCCTATCATACAGAACAATAATCCTTTCACCAAAACAACACATTTATCCATACCTTTCTTACAACAAACACCAAAATGCCTCTTTGACTCCATGAAAAAACCTAAATAATCCCCTTATGTACAAAGTATTGTCTGTGGGGGGAGGGGCATAAAAACAACAACTTTTAAAAATGAACCCCAATGAATATATACAAAAATGACAAAATATATTTACAAGAAACCAAATAAAATTCGTATTAGTAATAAAACCCCCCACAAACTCTCGAATGTGGCAGAAATATCAGTTAACTGGACGAAATCGATGCGGAACTTATGAAAATAAGGCCACACTCATTCTTCCCAAGCATTCACACAAGCACACACTCATTCCTACACAACAACAAATACGAAAAAACACACACACGAAACGAAAGGCGCCCCGCATCTACCAGAGAACTGACATCACTGACCACCTAAAAACGAGGGAGGGATGGGGAGTTAAACAAAAGAAAAAAAAAAAAAAAAAAGGGACGGAAATAAAAACGGGACCAATGAGCAAATACACCCTAGCTAAGTTTACCAGAATAGAAAAAGAACTAAAAGAAAAAATCCAAAAACCTTAAACTAACCTAACTCAGGGATGGGTTACCTAAGTTTAACCCAGGAAAACAATATTCTTAATGCCTAACCGGCATCCAAATGCCACTCAAGGTCAGCCCCTTTTACTCGGCACATTCGCGCAAGAATCACCCACCTTTTGCTGAATTCCGATGAGGTGAGCCGCCGTTTTTCCGTCCTGATCTTGACTTTAAGCTGATGCTAAAGAACAAGATCAGTTGGGAAGAAGTGAACTTCTCGCCCTCATGGAATCCCTTCTGACGCGTCGTCCAAATCACGACTCTCATAACCCCTAGTAAGCAACAGAACACATAGTGTTCAGCCTTCGTCATCTGCGGCACCACATTGCTACAAACAGAACTGGCTTCCAGGACAAAAAACTTTCCGTGCAGCATGCGAACCATGAGGCCTTCAACAAACCTGCACAACGGCACTACCGCCTCGCACTGAAAGAAGGCGTGACCAATAGTCTCGACTTCCCCCCACAACGACGACAGTTTGGATATTTCTCAAGCCTGCTGCGCAAAGTCTCTTGCCGACCCAGAGGGCTCACGAATCACCAGCCAGGTGAGTGATGCCTCATCGTTATTGAGGCATTTCAACCCGGGCGCCCAAGGCCATATCGAGCGAGCCTCCTGCTTCGTAAGACCGAGCTCGCCAATCAGCTCATCTTGTACGGACCCCTAACTAAAACTTGATATAATGCCTTGCGAGACAACGCCTGGGCGTTGGAGAGACCATCCGAAGCCCGTAAAGAGGAGCTTCAGCGCGCGACGACATTCACGATAAAAAGGGCACTCGGCACGTGGTGTACGGCTGGCCTCTTCTTCGCACGAGTGCACACTTTCAGGGACGGAAAATGATTCTGGACGTCTTCTTTCCAAAGGCACCTCCTCATTCGACCCACGACACATTCGGTCCAGAAAGGTAATGCAAGCATATATTGACGGATCTCAATGCTGAGCATCCCCAGACCGCCCTGAGGGATGGAGGCAACAGACCTCGCGAGATACCATGGGGCCTTTGCCCTTCCATAACAAAGAGAACAAGGTCCGGACTAATGACATTAGCCGGGCATGCACGGAGTGGAAGCACAGAGAGTCGGTAGAGGAGGATCGGATAGATGTGTGAAACACATACTTCCGCCCTTCCCTTCAGGGAAAGTCTCCTCCGAGACCACAGATTAACCGCGACCTCGGCCTTCCCTTTGTACCTCCGACCAGTTCATTTCCAACTGGAGATCAGGACCGAACCAGACGCCGAGTATCTTGATCGGCCCATCCGTCCAGAGGAAAGGTCCGGGAAGAGAAACTCCCTCCACGCACCCAACCGCAAGCCCACAGACTTATCGCGGTTGATCCTGGCCCCGTTACCATCTCATACCCACTGATTTTTTTGCTGACTTCGTCAATCTCGGCTCTGCTCGACACAAGAGCCGAAACGTCGTCAGCATAGGCAGAATACCTGGCCGAGGTGGTAGCGCCAGGCAGGGAAATTCCGCGCAGGACCGATTTCGCCTTTAACTTGCGAAGGAATGGTTCCAACGCAAGAACGTAAAGCAAGGCGATAGCGGACAACCTTGACGAATGGAGCGAGACAATACGAAAGGCTCCGACCTTTACCCATTCACTTCCACCAGCGCACCGGGGACGCATACAAGAGTCGGATCCAGGAGCGAAAGTCGGCTCCGAAACCGGCCGCCGACAGGACAGCCTCCAGAAACCGATGGTCAACCCCTATCGAAGGCCTTGGACTGATCTAAATTGATCAGTGCGGCTTCACTGTCGACTTGTTCTAAGATCAAGCGTACCATATGAAGGTTATCCTGAATCGTCCTGCCCTTCACAGCACAAGTCTGTTCAAAGGCCAATCAGACGAGACAGGACAAGCTGCAAACGGTTGGCTAAGATCTTCGCCAAAATCTTTAAGTCAGTATTTAACATCGTCAAAGGGCGAAAGTTCCCTGACCCATCCCCACCATTCTTGTCCCCGCAACAACTTGATCACACCCTGGTGAAGCGTCGAGGTAAAGACCCTGCCTCATCCAGTGGTTGAAAATCAGCTGCAGCAAAGGAACAAAAATGGGCGACAGCCTCAAAGTACACTTCGTAGGAAGACCATCTAGTCCCGGAGACTTATCCAGGCCAACCTGCTTCAGCGCTTCCCAGATTTCCGACGACTCTGTTATGGGACCCTCGCACCTAGCCGATCAACTTTATCTTCTAAAGCCGTTTGCGCCGCTCGTCTATCTAGATTGAGTCGACGACTAAAATCGGCAGCAAACGTTCTAATTTTTGATTTTAATTTTCCCCACCAGGCGTTACCCACAACCGCCCCCGTCAATTCCCTCGAATCATTAGTAGCAGCTGGTCCCGGAAATCCTGCTCACCGAAAAAGTGAACAGTTAAATTTCCAGTAACCAGCCAATCTAACCTTAGGCTTATCTAAGTTTACACGGACCCGGACAAGCCTATGATCCGAGTAAAACTATATATGGAAACTTGGACATTCTAAGAGCCCTACGTCGACTCTCTCCTAACTAACACTCGGTCCAGGTAGCTCGCAAGCGAGCCAGAGCCGAGTCGCCACTAACTGTCCAAGTCCAAGCTACCTCCTGAGGGTGCTCATTCCGGTACTTATCGACAAGATCAAACCTGCCGATAAAGTCCCGAAATGCCTTCATCAGGATTATTAGTACCCGGTTTTTACCTATACGATCAATCTCAGGGTCAAGGACGGCATTCCAATCCCCGCTAAGACTACCCGACGAGAAGTCTTCAAAAACGGCTCGATCTGCCCGAAACAAAGCAGGCCGCTCAGCATGACAATTGGGCGCATAAACCCCAATGAGACGTAAAGCCTTATCCTTTATAGTAACATCCAGCACACAAAGCCTGCCCGCCGGATCTGCGAAGACAAGGAACATGCAGCCTTCAAAGCCTTGCTCACTGCCAAGAGACACCCCTCGAACGACCATCAAAACATGCTGAATAAAGGGCGAACCCCTTAGACAGTATATCCTCACAGTCATGAGAAGAAAACCGGGTCTCTTGCACACAACAAACATTCACCCCGAGGCGCTGAAGGTCACGAGAGAGCCTCGCCCTGCGAGACTCGGACCTCAGGCCCCGATTAGGGTTGTTTACCAGCATTAAACATGGTCGGGGTAAGGATACCGACCGCGTCTCCCATAGACCCATGGCCCATCTCATTCTTGATGGTGCCGTCTTGGGAGATACCGCCGATATCCCAGGGGAAGGTCAATTTAAGAGCTCTATACAGGGATGGATGAACTAAAACAGGGACCCTCCTGCACAGAACTGTTGTAATTTTTTTAATTTGTCATTTTCTACAATGGCGATGGGCAAAGCCATCTTACAGGCATTTACCGCTTCTTCCACCATAGCCCAGGCTTGATTAGCCGCAGGTCCTGACCTAATAACTGTCAGGACCCTCTGGGCATTTGGGAAATTTTGAGGATATTCGATGTCCAAATCGGCGAACTGCTTTATTGAGAGAAGGTATTTTGGCTCTTTCACTCTATTGCCGTAGTCCCTGGCTCTCGGCCTGGGCTGGAGAAATACGGCATACCTCCTCCCTGTGTTGAAAATGAATCTTTTTTTCTCCTTTCTTCCTGAGTGGGGCTTCTTTGCCTCTTTGGAGCAGGAGGAGGCATCTCGGCATTTTTTTTATTATGATTGCTTGGGGGTATGAAGGGGGGGGTTTTTGTTTAACGGGGAAGGAGTGGGTGTTCATGGGGGTATAAAAGATCTGTGTCTATAGGGGCTGGGATCTCTACTGGTGGGTTTGGCCTTAGATGGTGAAATAGCAGGCGATGGTGGGGTTGTTTCTTTGGAGAAGGGTGGGTCTATTAGAGGGACGTAGAAGGGCTTGGTTCTTTTCTTTCCGAATCCAGACGCTTTTTTAATTCTTTTAATTTCTCGGACTTTTCATAACCGGGATCAAATCTTTTTGTTTTTCTTGAAAAGATTCTTCAGAGGTCAGGGGCATCGCCCTTAACGTTGTTAGAGGGAGTGGGGCTGTATGTGCCTTTCTTCCTAGGGGCATCAGGGGGACTGAGGACCCGCTGTCCGGCGCTTCCTCTGGCCTTACCAGCAACCAGCCATTCCCCTCCCCTTCTCCACAACTGCACCGGCAGCGGGCAAATGAAGGCTCTTTGGGGAATGTGGCTTTTGATGTCGCGCCGACCGGAGGATTAACCGACCCGGTCCCGGAGGCTGGTACGCCCATTACAGGCGAGGCGGAATTTAGAGACGCGGTCAGAGGGGGGATCTTGAGTAACTGGCGCTTGACTTCCAGAGGCCTTCTTCTCTGGGCAGGAGGAGGAGAGATGACCAGTCCTCCACCTCCAGCATACCGGTCTTCGACCCGTCACAATGACCGGTAATTTCAAGACGCCAACATCCAGACAGTTGGGGATGGAGCGGAAGGCTTTCTCGTCCAACATGATGTCAAAGCTCCACCCCCGCTCAGGCTATCACAGGAAGCTCCCAGAATCTCGCCATACTGGGAGAAGAACGCCGCGATATGTTCCCGATAACCTGAGGAGGGACCTCGTATACCGTTACCCTGGTCTTACGTCGGCCCTCGTACTCTGTACGCAAAATGATTTCCTTGTTGATAAGCTCGCGGCTAGCCGCGGCGACGCAATCTTCTGATGTGGGCAACAGTACGTCCCATTACGAAAAAATTTAGCACCCTTAACTATTCTAAGGGGCTTGAACCCAAAGGATTCCAGTGCTTTCAACACTGTGTTTTCGTCGAGCGACAAATTTGCGCGTACGCTTGTCCACGACGAAAACAGACACTATTCTTTTGTCAATTTTTTTCAATTCTTGGGGTCTTCCAAGCCCACCTTCTACAACAAGGTGTGCGTAACTTTTGGCACGCTCCAAGAACTCCGCTAAATTGATAATGCACTTGGGGGGGACGACCAACAAGAGGGCGATTCCCGGCCTCAGGCTCAGTTGCGGATCTTTTCTGGAATCTGGAATTTTTCTGAAATTTGGCCATTATTGGCCTCCATAGGTGAGTCCTTTTCATTATTGCCATTATCGGCTTCCGTAGAAATATTATTATTTTTTTTTTTTTTTTTTCATTTTTTTTTTCCCCAGCAGCATCAATGTTGCTAGGGAAGTAGTCTCCACGCAGGAAATTCCTCTAAGTTATCTTTGTCCGGGGATCTTTCTTTGTAGGATTAAAAGGTGTTTACGTATAGCCTTTTTAGGCTTTTTTATGGCCAAAAGGAGGGTGGCTTTTTTCTTTTTTTATCCATATTAAATACTAAGCAGGAAGGAGGGTAAATACAGGGGGAAACCGCCTTGTAGGCGGAGGAGGGAGAAAAAAAATAATAAAAAAGGGGAGGGAAAAAAGGTTTGCAAGACAAATATCAACAGACAGAAGGACGTGTGCAAAAAAATGTAAACAGGTAAAACAAATGGACAGACGAGAAAATGTGAACAAGGTTCACAAAAACGAAGAAAGAACAAAATTACAAGTACAACAGACAAGCAAGCTACAAATTACACAATAAAACTAATAAATATACACGGAAAAAAAAAGAAAACGTACGAAACACAAAAAAAGTTACAATTACAAAATGGCTGCCGCTAAAAAACGGTCAACCCAATAACGTTAAAAAGAGGAGGACAGAAATTACAAACAAATATTATAAACACGTAGATTTTTTTTTTTTTTTTTAACGGGTAACAGAAATAATTAACACGTAATAATTAAAAAACGAGAAACGAAAAATAAACAGATAAACTCCGGGGTGTGGGTACTGGAAAAATTAGACGTAAATAAAAACAGAGATAACTAATAACAGAAAAAAAGTAACGGTAAAAAAGGGAAAGGAAATGAAAAGGAAAAAACAAAAGGTCAAAATAAGAAAGTTCGGAAAAATGACAAATTTAAAAAAAGAGACAAAAGTAGGTAAACAAATAAATCAAAAAACTTAACTAAATAAGGCAGTCCAAAAGGTAGAAAAAATAGTCCTTTGAATGACAGCAAAAATGTCTAACTCCGGTCAGGAACAAAAACGGTGTAAAAGCAAAACAAGTACACCGAGTTAGCGCGACTGACTGAATGGGGCTGTCTGATTTCCTTTTTATAATATTTGGGTTTCCAAAAGTGGCTCAACTCGTTTTGGCGCAATTCCTGTTTCAGAAAACGATTGACCAATGGAATTGCTTGATTCGATTCTCGCCATTTCTATTGGCTGAGGTTTTTTTTGTACGTAGGCGTACGATGTGGACTGTGCCTTTTTAGGTTAGAAAAGGTGAGGATATTGGAAGAGTCCACAATATCTTGTCTTGTTCTAATTAGTTCAAATGTAAATGACGATAATTCCTCATCCTAGAAATTCAGACAGAAAAGTTTTTACTTTTAAATTTCTTACATAAAGCACTATTCTTCAACTAGGATTTCTTTCATCTTAACAACTCACTCTACGATTAAATTACTATTATTGTGGGTGATATGAGGGTGTCTGGTATGGGATGCACCCAATCTGTTTTAACCACCCACATAAGTTTTCAGCGCAAAATTCGGGTGCATTGTCGGTGACTATTGTCTAGGGTACTCCATTCCTTGAGAATATAGTTCTTAGTACTTGCTTTATTGTGGTGGCTTTTCTGTCTTTTACTCTGACAATCTCTGGCCATCCTGAATATGAGTCCACTAATACTAAGAACAATCCCCTATCTTTGATAAGTGCGTGATTCATGTGGGCCCTAACTCACGGCTCTGCTTCCTTGGGCTATGAGTGAATTTTTGCTTGCTTGAAGCTTTTTATTTCCACATTTTTGGCATTTCTTAATGTATTCCTCTATCTTTTGAATATCCTGGCCACCAGGCTTGTAACTTTAGTCTTCATTGTGTTGCTATTATGCCACAATGCACGTCATTATTTACTCCTTTTAATATGTCCCTTCTCAGTATTTGTGGAGATCCCCATTGCATATTATGCCATTTTCTATAGTTAGTTTGTGATTCGCTTCTTTAAAGGGTCGCTCTGACATCAAACAATTGCTCCATATATTATTTTTATTCTGCTTAATATTGGGTCTTGCTTTGTTTCTATTTTGAGTGTAGAGGAAGAACATCCGTTTCTAACCAGTGTATTATTCTATCTTCAGTATTTCCTGTTTCATTCTTGAACTGTAATCTTGATAGAGCGTCTACGTGAGGGATAGTGTTCCCTTTTACGTATATACCAAAATCGAATGCCATGATTTTTATTGAACATCTCAAAATTCTTAACGATGCGACTTTTGGCAATTCTTTTCTCAGGTTAAATATGAATTCTAATAGTTTGTGGTCCGATTTTAATAAGAATTTTTTCCTATCAAAAAGTTTAATGCCCTTTCCATGCTCCATACAATCGCTAGTGCTTCTTTTTTAATATTCGAGTAGTTGATTTCTGCTGACGTTCGGTTAAACCTTAGGTGTCCATCTTGTGATAGAATAGCAACAATCGCCTTTTCACCCGCGTCTGTGGATCAAAAACTTATTGGTTTGTTCCTCAGTATTTTCTTTAGTGTTTCAAAAGTGATAGTTTGCTTTTGTCTCCAGCTATTTGTTTTTTTTGCATAATTTTGCAAATGGCTCTTATGTTGCTATGTATGTACTTACTATAAAAATTTATTAGCACCAAAAAGGATTCTAATTCTTTTTTATTTGTTGGAGCAGCTATTATTTCTGCTGTTTTCTTTGTTAGTCTATCGTCGGGTGATATGCCTTCTTTCGATATTTGATAAACATATCTTAGTCAAAATTGCACTTGTCTTTATTTACAGTCATGCCTGCTTTTTTTAACCTCCCTGAAATTTGCTCTGTTTTATATTTTAATTCTTCTTTAGTTCTTTCTCCTACACATATATCGTCCTGGTATATTATTATATCTTTTTTATTTTTTCTATTAAGACTCTTTCAATTGCTTTTTGAAAAATATGGCTCGAAGTCTTTAGCCCAAACGGTAAACGAGTCCATCTTAGTAAGCCTATAGGGGTGTTCATCGTGGTGATTTCCTAGAATTTCTCGTCAATTTCTATTTGGTTGTAGGCTGCCTTGAAATCAATTTTTACAAAGTGTTCCATTTTTTTTTTTTTGCTAACTCATGATTCGCAGTTTCGATATTTGGCAAAGAGTCTGAACATATCTAATGATTTACCCCTATCTTGAAATCACTATATATCCTTAAATCTCTGTCAGGTTTCTTTATCGCTACTATCGGTGAGGCCCAGTCACGAGTGAAAAGGCGATTGTTGCTATTCTATCACAAGAACACCCAAGGTTAACGTCAGCAGAAACTAACTACTCGAATATTGAAAAAGAAACACTAGCGTTTGCATGGAGCATTGAAAGGGCATTAAACTTTTTTTTCTTTTTTTTTTTTTTTTTGATAGTAAAAAATTCTTATTAAAATCGGACCACAAACCATTAGAATTCAAGAAAAGAATTGCCAAAAGTCACATTGTCAAGAATTTTAAGATGGTAATCTTTCTAGTATGCCTTGTATCATTTTGTTTAATTTATTAGCTACTACCAAAAGTAGGATATGAATTGGAACTTTTGACTATATATTTTGGGTGATAATTTTCTTTTAGTCGAATGCATGCTTTAGCCTTTCAATCTCGTTTTCTTCTGCTTTCATGGGATTGATTAGTCTCGCTGTATCTACATCAATTCCTAGTAATCTATGATCTTTTCCCATTCTACAAGTCAAAGTGTAATGGAAATTTTTTCGAAAGGCCTGTCGGTTTTAAAATTGCCTTGAAATGTACCCATTATTTTTATAGTCGTTCCATCAAATTGCTTTAATTGAATGCTGCTCTTTTTTTTTTTTTTTAAATTTAGGTCGTCCTAATTTTATCCAAAATCTTTTTGGTATCAACATGACTTCACTGCCTGTATCAATTTGCATGTTAAATATTTGGCCATTTATCCTTATTTTTTCTCTACTTTTTTGTGCATTCATTCCAGCTTCCTCTTCGGAGGAGGTTTGTACCGTTTTTACTGTTAAAATTTTCTTTTCGTATTTGTATACGATCTGAAAAAATATCTTTTTTTTTTTTCTTTTGCAATTTGAGCATATTTTACCTAGAGCTGGACATTTGTACTTGTCTCTCGTGATTTTTCAACAATATTTACATTTAATTATGGATTTGGTCATGCTTGTCTTGTACGCCTCGAATTCTTTTGGCTGATTAAATTCTCTAATCAACTCTAATTGTTGTAAAAACTCTATGCTAGCTTCCAAACTCATGCTACTACTCTGTAGACATTCGTTTGTGGTTTTGGTCGTTCAAGCCTTCACTCCTTCTGAGAAGGATTAAATTCATCTTCTACAGTCATTTCTCGTGATCCCAATTTTTCAAATTCACAATATTTGACTTGTTTATTGTATAATGGACTCATTGGGTGCTTGTCTCTAAAGACTTGGTTCTTTCGGTGATGACGAATCTTTTCATTGGTCTTATGTTCTTTTTTATAATTTTAATAATTTCTTCAAATATCATTTCTTCTCATTCGTTCGGGTAACACATTGTCGAAATTTTCTTCATATTTTTACACCCAGCAGTAACAAAAAATAAAAGCTGTTATTTCGTTCTCTCCTCCATCGGTCTTTGTCTCTCTTAATTTTTTAATTCTTGCAAATGCAGCAAAAGTTCTTATCCATGTTTCTATGTGTTCTGGGTCGTCCAGCGAATTTAACGATCCTATCAGTCCCGCCATTGATATGTTTTGCATATTTCTCCGTGTAGTAGTAGTTGTACTATAAAAAAATTTAACCCTATGCTATTAACACAAAAAATAAGGCAGCTATTTCAGTTATTTTTACAAAATGCATAATCATTGAGAATTCCTAGGTCTTTATTTAATCCTAAATTGTGGATATTAAGTTTGATAATGAAATTACTTTCCGCTTTTCCATGGCTGTTCTGAGAATTAAAGGAAGAGACCAGAAGAACACATCTAACATATGATTAGTTAAGTTGAAATGTGTAGAGTAATTAGAGTTGTCTCCAATTGTCTTTTTATGATTGTTGAATCAGTTAAAATTCAGAACCAGTCTCACCAACATGACTGCCACAGACATTGCAAACAATCAGTTAGACTACGTTCAAGCTGTCACAGGTAAAGGGGGTGTATTTTAACTTCTCTATCTAGAGGAATGTAAGTTGTATCAATGGCAGTGTGCTTACAGATTTGGTATTGTGGTTTATTACATGCATAATTGTATCAGAGTATTTGGTTGTTTCAGTTTTGGAAATGCAAGTAGTGATAGTAAATTGAGCGGTTGTCGTCTTGTATCAAGTAGAGGTTTGCTGAATACATTATTAATTGGGAGATTTAGTTTAAGATTAAGGAAGTTTTTTTTAAGGGAACAAAATAATATTGTTTCTGTTATGAATAAAACCAAATATAATGGGTATTCATAGGTGTAGGGGAGTAATAACTCTAAATAAATAATTATAAACTCCCTAACATTTATATATACAAAAATACTCGTAAAAATGAGAAACAGCAAGACGTGGAAACAACAAAAAAACATGTATTATTTATTATCTGGTTGTTATTTTGTGTTGGAGAAAAAAAAGAAACAGTAATACTGAGTTAAATTATGAGTTTGAGGTCAAATGTAGATCAAATATGTATTGGAATCCAACAGAAGGCTAAAATAAAGAATAAGTAAGGTGTATACAGTCTTTCTTGTATGTTTTATATATATATATATATATAGAGAGAGAGAGAGATATTCTGTGTAATGGCTGTCCAGATAATTTAGATGGAAAAATACAAGTGTCTGGGTTTTTCTTACCTTGAATTTTTGTTGAGTGCTAAAAGATAAATGTTAGTATTATTGACTGAAAACAGAAAAGGAGATTAAATTTTTGTTGATGCACACATTAACGACCTGTCTGTGTGTACTGCTTGTCCAATAATGAGAACGTCACATGTTTTAGTGTGTAAAGAAAAAAAGTGAGGTTGATCCCAATGGTTTAGAATGAGTGAATTAATTATAATTGTTATAATTATTTTATTATAAATGTTGTTTTGATGCTACTATTAATTTTAAATTTTTTATGGACACAGAAAATGCTGTTTCTTTTGAAGACTAAAAGACTATTTCTAGTACGTGACAAACTTTTTTTTTCTTCGATTATTTTTAGAGGGTAATTTCTATTCTAAAAATGGTTAATGGGTGAGTCTATATGTATACTGTAGCCTTTGGTATCCAAACAAATTCTTTTGATGTGTAAGTAAGCATTGGCTATAAATTATTAATCTCTTTAGAGTACTTGTTGGGTGGTAGCTATCAAAATTTAAATAATAGTGACTGTCTATGATTTGAAAAGTGATATGGGTATCTTGTTGGTGATGCATACTAATTCGTCTAGAAAAGGAATACTTGTAGAAGAATATTCCAATGTGAATTTGAAGCTCTTGTGGTAATTGTTTATATATGTAATTAAAAAGTCATGTAGAGCGATCTCGCCATGCATCCATATAAAAAAATCGTCAACATTACAGTAGTAAATGGCTTCAGGATGTTATTCTCTTATTAGTTTGAGAGTAAGCATAAAATGCTCATATAGCTGACTGAGTAGTGAGTTTTTAAATCCTCACTGGGTGCTCTGTACCAGTACCCTTGTGCCACACCTAAGCTACGCTTAGTAAATCTATATAATTTCAGTTTTATACATCACCAAAAATTTAACAAAGATTAAAGAAACAGCAAATGAAGAACTCGGAAATTATTTTCATAGCAAACAATATTCAGCAGACACCGCCTGTATTTTTGTTTGCTATGGTTCTATGTGAATGATTGAACAATTTTAAAATGGTTAAAAGTTGTGCAGCTCCAAATTGCAAAAATCGAGCAGACAAAAGTCTGAAAAAAGGCGTAACCTTTCATTTGTGAGTATCTGTAAAGAAGCAAAATCAAGTATATTTATTATCATCAATTTGTTTTTACCTGATAAATTTTATCAAGTATTGTCACTGTATTCAATTGTGTTTTTCGGCATTACAATTGAATGAATTTAATTTCAGCCATCATGTTCATCTTTCTTTTTTTGTTTAGATTTATACTAACTCACTCACTGAACACTTGTAATCAGTACAAAAATTGAAGGTGTGAGGATTCAAATTATTTAGTTACTGAATTTTGTTTTATTATTCGGTAATTATAATCATATTACGAAAATTTCTAGCCATAAATAAAATTTTCAGATGAGTTCAGTCGATAGGTTTTTGAAATTCAATCCGGAGATGTAATCGCTTTGCGCTTCAGCTTAAGTACATCATGTAATGACAATGTTAATAACAAACTCTTAGTTTAGAAATAATCGATTCATAATGTGTCAATAAATAATTTAAAGAAAATTTGTAATCAAAATAAGCAATTTATTTTGAATAAATTACGTTAGTATTGAAAGTTAAGTTTTAAGTTCTTTGTTATTAATAAATTCACTTTAAAATTTCATTAACAATAATGACAATGGATTACGTAATCATTGCGTGACAGTCAAAAACTAAACGTGGTTGTGTGAGAAGCGCTGGTAACAAACGCTGATGGTGTCGTTAAAATCTACCGTTGTTTTTGTTTAGGTACCTCCGTTCAATTTTTAGATACCTGAGGTTTAAAATGAATTTTTAAAAATGAAAAAGCATTCTTAAAGATTTTATTTTAGCTTTAATTAATTGAAAGCTAAAGGATTAAATTTATTATTTCCAGTAAGTAAAATATTCTGGTGTACTTCAGATAGAAATTAGATTGGAATCTCAAAAATATGCTCGATTTTTTTTAATTTCTTAAGTGGCCATTTTCTTAAATTTTAAGAAATTTGTAAACAAAAAAAAATTCGATTTTAAACTTCTTCCTAAAATAAATTATATATTTTTGACACATTATTTGAACAAAATTAGAAAATTTAAAGTTAGATTAATCTGATTTGAAACAAACATTACTTACTTAGCATAAAAAAATGGGTAAATTTGCTTTTTAACGCCCGCGCTAAATATCTCTTAAAATTTTCCCAAATCGTCATAATTCGGTGTAAATGTACATAATTGTACACGCTGAACTCGAATTAACAATTAAATTATGAAGAAACCTACCATTTTGGAGTTATCGACAATAAAAGTTCGAACTCAGTCGCGTTCAGCTGTCGGCCATTACTGGCCTTGTTTAACTACATTCAGTGCGGAACATTTTGCGCGCGGAGGCTTAATTAAGAGCCTTTTTACTGCTCTTAACAGAACTGAAATTACTCGTCTAAAACTACTCCGCATTTAAGTTATGTCGTAAAGCGATGACAAGTGTTTTTTAGATAATCGTGCTCTTTACAAAGTTCGCGCGATTATCTACAAAATAAAAATTAAAAATTAAAAAAAATGCTAGAAACGAAATAATAATGCGCAAATTTTGGTCATTAATTATTTTCCTTTCTAGCATTTTATTTTGTAAATATGCATGCTCTTTACAAAGTTTGCTCATTAATTGTTAAAAAGCAACACTTGTCATTAACTTAAAATTAATTTAAAGATTTTCGATGAAATGGGTGACTGTTTTACAAAAAAAATAAGTGATTTACTTTCTCTAAAGAGTCCTGTTTTTAACTAATAAAAAAAATCCCACTTTTAAAATTTTAATTTCTCGAAATTTCATGAAAATATGTAAGTGGGTGGAATTGTAGTGCCATGCCTACATTTTCTCGAATTCTCATTGGTTAATAAATACATGATACTTATAGGACAATTTAACCATCGCAAGTAATTCGAATTTTTCTCTAAAATCACGGATTGGTCCATTTCCTGACCAATCGCTGTATTTTAGTATCTTTTTCTATATTTCTAGCGCTAAGCTATCCGAGCCTACCCATTGATATAAAAAGAATTTCGCTTATCAACCAAAAAGACCAGTTGCAGTTCAATTCTTGGAAAATAAGGCACGGCGCTATATTGACATTTTAATTCATAATTATTACTCATTCGAGTAATCATACTAATTCCTGTTGATATCACTCATGAACATTACATCTTTCTACACTGATAAAACACTGGAACTATTCTGTATTTAGCTAAGACTTCAATTGAACTTTGTAGTTAAATTACATTCAATTTTGTACTCAACATTTATTAGCTAAACTTACCCTTTTTTATCACGGAAAAAGGGGAACAACTTTCTTTATACTATTGTTGATATTTGTATATCATTGTTAATACAATATTTTATTAATGTTCACTGAGCTTGATTTTTTCCTTGATGTTTAAATTTAATGTATGGATGTTGATATCTTGAAACACGCAGCCCCATTTAATTTGATCAACCCAACTACTAATCACACCATAACAGAATCATGTAAAAAAAAAAAAAAAAATATTTTTTACCAAGATTTAAAAAAAAAAAGTTTCTAAAATAATTTCATTCATTTCTGAACATTTCCTGAAAGTTTCATTAAAATTCGACAATTATTTGAATTTTGCAAGAATTTCCAAATCAACGCGTGTTTTCCTCGGGAAAAGCGAAAAATAAAACAAACTTTTTTTCTCTTTTCGAATGCTGTCATAAAAAAACAAGATTTTTAACCAAAATTTTCAACATGCTAGAAAGGAGTAAAAAATTTCAAAAAATAAAAAAATACTTTGGTCCTTCCTCTTAATAACAAATATTTTGATGACAAAACTTTGTTTTCATTGAGTTATGGGCCTTTTTTTATCATGCTATGCTGCTTTTTTACGCAACCTAGTGGAGGTACCTATTTTGTTAATCTGTGCACTATTATGATTATTCTTGACTTGAGAAAGATAGTGGAGTGATTTTCCATTGCCAGAGTGTGTTTTTTTTTTTAATTCAAAGTGGTTCTTCTCCTAGACTGGCTGCCATCCAAAGCTAGAGAGCCCAATATTTAACACATTTCTGAGATCACCTTACCAGTAAAAATAATTAGTGGCTCACCATACATCTTGGTTTGTTTGAGGGGTCTGTTCATGTGTTAACAGTTTGTGTGTGTGTGTGTGTGTGTGTGTGTCTGCTCTGAGGCTTATCACAGTTGTTTAATATTAGTAAATCTTTGATATCAGGCATAGCTTTGCTACACAACTGTGGGAAGTCACCAAAAGCCCTGAATTTGGCGTACCCCTTAGCATGAACTCTCGACCACTTGTATAATTTCTATCTGGAGGGACGCTGCAATATAAAAGATGCCCATATCTTGAATTAAGCTTATCCCAAACTTGTTGATAAGTTTCTCTCTCCTTTCTATAACAGCTTCCCTCTAGAAAAGACTTAGCCACTCCACCAATATATTTTTGCAGATAAAATAGTCTATCTGTGTAATCCAGACATCTTCGTTCTATTATAATCCTGAAGCCGTTGCTCCAGTCAGTGAATTTAAGTGGTTATGAACAACCACCTTACCTAAAGTTTAATTGCATGTATTGCGGAGAAAACCAGAAAATTCTGTCAAAGAGAAGAGAGAATTTGTGTTGGCCAACAAGCTATATTTTGCAGAAAAGGACATATCTCCAAAGACTAAGAAAAAGGTCATGTGCAGCTTATGCAAAGGGAAACATCCAACTCGCCTGCATGAAAATCGTCCCATAGCAGTCAATCCTACACTAGGAGGCAGCCTGTAGAATGAAATAAATACTTCACCATTCTCATGTTCTATGGATGGTGGTGATGAGAGTACTTCCATGATAGTTCCAGTATGGATCTCATCACCTAACACATCCACTTCTGAAATCCTGGCATATGCCTTACTGGACACATAGAGTAGCCATACCTTTGCTGGCCAAGAGGTATGAAAAGGGTTACAAACAAAAATGGAACCAGTAAAACTGAGCCTTTCCACCATGATGTGAAGGAATGAAGTTATACAGAGTAACCAAGTCACTGGACTCAGAGTAAGGGGCTCCTTCTCTGATACTTGCATAGACCTAACCCCTGCTTACACAAAAGATTTCATACCACTTGAATGCTTTCACATTCCTATGCACCAAACAGCTAATAAGCGGAAGCACCTTGCTACAATCATGCAAGAGATGCCCTCTAATAGATTGTGACATGGGACTGTCGATTGGATGACTGTTTAAGAGCATTAACCCCATGGAAGGTTTTCACAGGAGGCGATCATGAACCCTATGCTGTCAAAACTGATCTGGGGTGCAGCATTGTGTGAAATACAACATACTGCTTGAACTCAAGCATCACTGGTCTTTATCACTTAATATCTATCCAGGAACTTTCACCAGCAACACCATCAGCTGCTATCAGAGCACTTGAAGCTGACTTTGCAGACATGTGATTGAGAGAGAAAAGTATTTCTCAGGAAGATATCCAGTTTCTGAGTATTCTAAGAGCAAACACTTAAAAAAATGAATATGGCCATATTGAAATGCTTCTTCCATTTAAAATTCAACCAAACCTTCCAGATAATCTCACAACTATCCAACTAAAACACCTGAAAAGGAAAATGGATAGAGATCCTAAATTTAAGAAAGACTATACAGAGTTTATGAAGAGTATCTTCAAGCATGGAGATGTGGGAAATGCTGATGGATGACCAATAACTGGAAATGTGTTGTACATTCCTCATTAAAGGACTATCACCCAAAGAAACCAGAAAAATTTAGAGTAGATTTTGATACATCCACCAAGTATCAAGGTACGGCCTTAAATAATTATCTCCTTACAGGTCTGGATTTAACAAATAGGCTGATTGGTGTACTGTACAGATTCCATAAACATCCAGTTGCCATCATGTGTGACATAGAAAAATGTTTTACCAATTCCATGTCAGTAAGGAGGACCAAGATTACTTACAGTTCCTGTGGTGGAAGGATGGAGACACAAGTTCAGAACCTGGGGAATACCGCATGAAGGTTCACCTTTTGGGAGCAGCATCATTTCCAGGCTGTGCCAATTATGGCATGAAATATTTTGCAAACCAAACTGAAAAAGAATACCCAACAGCAGCTAATGTAATATGTTACAGATATCTCTAAAACAGAATGTATGAGTTGGGGACATTATGATTGTCAAAGAGGAGGAGTCCTCTCACAATGAGTGGAAACTGGCCAAGGTTTTGGAAGCCTATATAGATGATGGACTAGTTCAAAGTTAGAATACAAGTTGGAAATCGAAAGTTAGGAAAATTAAAAGAATGCTTCAACAAGGCTTGCATTATAGAGTGTGACCTATCCAAAAATGTATGGCTTTGGTAGAAAGTGGTCAGTACTTCCATTCTTGAATCTCTAACCCTGTCAATTCCTTGTCATTCAACTCACCTACTTTCCAACCAATGAGATGGTCATCATGTCATATACTTTCAACATAAAAGTTTTATGTGTAGAAAATATCATTTTCAACAGATTATATCCTTAAAAAAAATCTTATTTACAGGTTGACTCAATTATGGGATCCATAGACTTTGGACTATACATTATTTCTTACCCAGTAAATGACATTCCTTTTAGAAATTTACCTTTGAAAATTATCATTAATTTACTTCACATAAACAAAATACAGAGCTATAAACTAATAGTTAATGAAAATCAAAGGTAATTTGGTGAGAGTATAATGGCCGGTAAGATTTTGCGATAGATTTGTATTTGTTTCCTTTATTTTTGTAAATGTGTATTCATCAACGATACGAAAAGAAGTTAAAAACAGCAATAACATAAACAAGCGACGAGAGAACGCAACAAAGGACGTTTATAGCAAAAATAGTTCTTAGTCGGACCTACTTAAAATAGGAGTGAATAGTATCAGAGTCACAGTTTATATCAGACTACCATGCATGAAGTTTTTCACGTTCTCAAATAAAAATTATATGAAACATCAGTATGAAGCGTCAACCTTTTAATTCCCAAACCAACAGACATTTACAATTTACAATGAATATGGAGGAAAAACTGTTGAAAGTAAAAAAAAAAAAAGCAAGTCCATTTTTTTCTGCTTATTTGGTTGAAAACATCTTTCCAGGTAAATTAATCTCTGTATTTTTTCACTGGGATTAAATTTAATTCAATTATTACTAAATGAAAATAGTTGAAATAAACTATCCCTACATTTCTGGCGTTTTAATTCGGTTACATGCAAGGCAATAAAAATAGTGAATGCAAGGAAGGTAAATCAGATTTTCATGTTTGAAGCGTTTAACAATTCGCAAAAAATCCCTATTAGATAGTAATATCACTGTTAAACAACAGCTTATAATATCACATTTTTCATGGAAGAAATTTAATCAAAAACCTTGACAAAATATTCTTTTGATGTAAGCAAAAAACTTAGTTTTACATAGAATTACTGAATTAAGTTCATACTCTTCAGAACCACAATTTTTTATAGCCAGGGTAATAAGTATAAGAGCATGGTTCCAGACTCCAGACAACACCTACCCATTACTCTAAAAGAAATAGGATCAAAGTTATTCCTTGATGTCTTTGTTGTTCCAATAGAAAATTCAAAGGGAGCTAAGCAATTTTTCTCACTAATCCCACATACATGTAAGGTTCCCTTCATAAAAAAGGACTTGTGCCATATTTCATAGAGAGCATAGATGAATATATATATTTGTACTTCTTTAATCCAGCAAACTTGGAGCCTGCCCATTGATTGGGCAACACAAAATGTCAGAAAACAAACTAGTATAAAAATAGAATAATATATTTAAATATAATTTATACAAATTATAATAAAAATTGTTTGCTTATGCTTTTGGGTGTATTAAAAAGAATTTCTAAATTTCAGAAAAATAAATATAAAATGCTGTCAGATTATGGTGCTTCAAGTTGGTTTATAAACTGTTAAATTAGGATTCAACCAATGATTTGAAACTAAATCAAAAGATTAGACTTTATATGTGAACTTATCTTCATCTTTGTTGTTGTTATCACAACATTTCAACTATTGTGTCCTCTGGCCTTCATCAGGTCCAAAGGTGCAGATGATAAATCCTCATCCCAGAAATTCAGACATAAATAATGTCAGATTAAAAATATACAGATTTAATGGCAGAATCAAAATTGACTTAACCATAGGAGTTTCAAATATGCAAAATGTTAGTACTAGATTGAAAATTAAAAGCATAATGGTATCATGAGATATTATTTTAAAAATGTGCTTGTTTCAAAGTCACAACATGTAAATTCTTAGCCTAATAATGAAAAAAAGTATTTACTTTTACAATATTCCTTCCTTTTTAATGCACTTAACCTAATAGATATCCAAAAATTCTCAACACCAGTTTTATGTAGAATTCCATATCTTGTTTATTCAAATTCAGCTAAAAACAGTATCAAGATATAGGTTTATTGGACCACTCTTGTAAATAATAAGTTGATATGTAGCATTTACATATCTTCTAAGCTTATATTACATTCATAGAGTAAAAAAAGAAAGAACTTGTCATAATCTTTTTCTTTTTTTTTCTTTTTTTTTTGTTATTGTAGGTTCCCTAGAAACTCAAGAAAACGCCAAAAATGGCTGAAACAGATGACAGAATGTTCATTGTCAACATGGCAACCTTCTGCATTCTCTGTGATATGTTCAGAACATTTTGAAGACACTTCTTTTCGATATCTTAATGGAAAACGTTTGGTCAAGGATGAAGCTTTCCCCACAAAATTCTCATTTTCTAAAGTAAGTTAACAGCTGAAACTAATGTTTATTTTTTTTAACATAACCTCTTTCATTGTCAATGCAATTAGCTCAATACTTCTCCATTAATTACATAGATCAAATATTATACAATGAAAATTTCAGACCAAGATTCAGCTGTCCGAGTATGTACTTATTGATCATCCTTAATGTTTTTTGTTTTTTTTCCAAACATGAACATAGCTGCATAACATTTTTAAATAAATTAATATACAACACTATACAACACTTATCTGGTCAGTGGTTCCAATAAGTTCAAAATAAATTCTTTATCGCATCAAAATTGCAATCTTTCTTTTATGATGAACACTGTGCATGGAAGATGACATAAGGTAATTGAAAAGGAAAGAAAATATTCTGGTAGCTTGATAAAGATACTAAGAATTTACATGAAGATTTTATAAAAAAACATGCTGGAAACTTTTACTGCAACCTAATAGTTATTGATAGATGTTAACAGAAATTGACAGATGTGTCAATAGAGACAGCAATAATGTAAATCGGAATTGAGCCTCTGTCTCTAGTTTTTTATCTTTCTAGAAATTTCTGAATTGTCAACTTTCTCTGAAAATTACTGAATGGGAGACTCCTCAGAGTACTGTGGTTAAAAATACTATTCACAAGAATCACTGCAATGCATCATCTCAAAAATTCATATAGAAAAAACATTGCGTTTTTTGGGGTTTTTTTTTCTCTGGGCGATTTTTATCTGGATACCTACCATCTTAGTAATATCGCTATAATGTATATTTTGTTTTTGCAGGAAAAACCTGAAATCGCTCAATTATCTCCAGGGCTTCCAATCAAAATGTCTTTCACCCCAACAGAAACAGATGCCCTTATTGATAAGTTGACAAAAGTTGACCATGAATTTAATAATTCTATGGAATTTTCTGATTCAGACCAAACTACAAGTGACAAGCAAGATCATCTGAACTCAATAGTTTCTGCCTATGGACAAGACTTTGTCATCACAGAACAATCTTCCCAGGTATAGTAGATTAACTACTTGCAAAATTTGCCAATTACTAAGATAAGATAAACAAAATAATATATATTTAAGGTATCTAATAATCATAATACTCACATCAACAAATAAAATACCTATATGTCAAGGTTTTTGTGTTTGCATCTTTGTACAATGTGGGCAAGTAGAAAGTCCCAGAGGATGAGTTTTTTCTTTTGCATGGATAACCACAATACCTCAAGTAATAAAACAGGCTATTTAAGGTTGATCTCAGAGGTCACCAAAGATCACAGTATATCATTTCTAATCAAATGAAGCAATTTCTAGCAAAAGGAAGTGAGATATTGAGTTTGCTATGTTGGCATGAAGATTCATGAGACATCCAATAGTGATATTGGTGTAAGCAGTTATTTAAGAAGTCATCAAAGATCACAGTATGCAATTTTTAATCAAATGGAGTGAGATAGTGTGTTTGCTATGAAGTACAAAAAATGATCTCAGAAATGGTATGGTAATTGTGGTCCAATTTAACCTCTAAGGTTAAAATAGTTCATTTATAGTTAAATTAGTTTGTGGACTTTATGAATTGTATTGCAGCTAAACAATTACAATTGGTAGGTACAGTTAACATTGGCTGAAAGAGATGATAGATTAGGTGGTGCTGATCTTCTAATGTCATAAAGGGTAAGTTTGGGATTAAAATATTTTTATCACAATCAAATGAAAGAACAGTTAAAAAAAAGAAAGTTAAATTTTTTCTTTATTTATTTGTCCTTTAAGATATACAATTATGAAATACATTTTTTGAAAAAATTCATTATTTTTCAGGATTAAACATTTTTTTTCAGCCATTTTAAATGTCAAAGATGCCCAGTGGCTCTGTGAGCAAAAAACATTCTTACTCCAAAAAATGATGCAGTCTATGAAATAATCTTAAAGTTGTGTATAAAACAGGCCTGGGGGATGGAGGTTCACATGTACAAGTCAGTTGGCACAATTCTGGATGCTTTTAAGACTGTTCAGAATCAAACTGAGTTCCTGAACTCTCTTGAGCTGTTTAATTTTCCTCTAATGGTTTCAACTAAAAATTGGCATGCCCATCATGCTTCTTGAAAATCTGAAATTCTTTGAAGTTGCTTAGCTGTCAAACGATTTCATCCATATGTCATTGAAGCAACTATCTGAACTGTAGTAGGCAAAAAAGTAGGATGTGTTCATATACTGGATCTCTATAAGTCTCATTGACTTGTTAGCCCAAACTTGACTTCACTATGCTTTTTCATAGCAAGATCTATATTATTGGCTGTTCTATAGTAGGATCCCCAAACAACTGTTGCATATTGGTCCCCAATGAGAGAATCACTAATGTTGTCTACTCGTCTACAGTTATGAAATTATAATTTATTTTCTGCATCAATATTTGTTGTGCTGTGCAAGGAGAAATATATTAAGGTAAATATTTTCCTTCATTTGAATTTATTTTTCCTTGCTAATGCCAAGTATCTTTACTAATTCAGTCTCTCTCTCTCTCTCTCTATATATATATATATATATATATATATATACACACACATACACAAGTGGACATTAAAGTCAACACCCAGTGGCAAGTCTGTATCATGTTTAAATGCAATTGTCAGGCCATCTCACCACTAGGTGTTGACTTCAGTGTCCTCTTGTATATTTACATATGCTCTATACCTCATATTGACCACTTTAATCCATAAATATAACATACCTTAAAACTATATTTTTTATTATATATATATATATATATATAGTTTATTATTAGATTTTTTTAAAACTTCCTAATGCAATAAGATCAAAATTGGGCTCCTTTAGTATATTTCTTTTACTATTAAATAAAGTTTTTGTGGAAACAAAGTAAACAATACCTTAGTTCTTTCATGGTTTTTATTTATTACTATCAAAATGAGTTTCTAATTTTTATGTATTAATATTGTCATGCACAGTACAATAAGCAAGAAAACTTGTCCAAAACTTATTTTTATAGAAATATTACCTTTCCAATGTAAACCTGGATGAAAAATGAAAAAGTATCAAAGAAAGAAGTATTTCCCAATGAAATGTTTTTAAATGAATTAATCTGAAAATTAGTTTATTTCTAAATGATTGATAAGACAATCTCTATAGTTGACTTACAAGTTAATTGGTTAAACAGTTTGTATTTTGCATAAAAACTTTTGAAAAAAAAGGATAATTGCTATTAATTTAAAGTTTTGCTGGTAGAAAAATGTTTAAGAATGTTAAACATTTTTCTACCACCAAACTTTAATAGCAGAATATTTTACAGTTTAAAAAAATGTGTAGGCTTCAACAACAAATCTTAAAGACAACTCTGTCAGTTGCTGGTCACCCAATTGAAAATTATTTCATTTTAAGTTATCTTTCATTTCTGTGTTTGCTATTTTTCTTGTTACTTTTTATTATATAAAAATATAATAATGCTTTCAAAAACTTATAGAATTTGACATTTGTAGTATGATAACAGATATATAACATTAGTGAACTATTATAATTTTATCATAAGACATTACATTGATTATAGTTTGTTTTTTTTTTTAGGTGGATCTAGAAAAGTCAGGTGACCTGGCAGTTGATATTATGTTTGAAGTTGCTAACTTTCCAAAAAGCTCTGAGCAGATTATTTACCCAACAGAAGCCAACCTCAGCAAAGAAGGCATTTCTCAGTTCATTGAAAAGGTTCATCTGGAAGTAGGCACTGATTTAACAGGACATATTCAATCATTTCAACCTTCTATTCCTCCTAAAACACTTACATATCTTAAATCAGATGAAAAGACAAATAAGAAAAAAATTGCCTCCTTAAAAGATAACATCACTAGTGAGAATATTGATACATCAACTCACAAAAGTCATAATAAAGCAAAAACATCAAAGGATTATCGTGGACCATCCAAAAAAGCCAAACTTGCAATAACTCTGTTTAGAAAGGCAATGAGGCTATCAGGTCTTGGATTAGATGTTTTTCTGGTAGTCCAAGAATTGCCTCACTGTCCAACTTATTGGGGAACAAAAAGATTTACTAACAATTTTATAATGTCAAAGCCTCTTGTTGACATCAATAAAATTAAATGCTATAATGCTGAAGAATACTATAACTTTTCTTGTCCAGATAAAAGTAAGAAACATACTGTTAATGATAAAAAGGCAATGAACAAATCTCCAGATCTTCTTGACTCTGATGATCACACATACTCACTGTGTAATAACAGTAAAGATGAGCATTGGAAAGCCTCTAAGTCAGGTCAAACAAGAGACAATCCTACAAAAAATGTCATACATGATAATCTCCTTAGTTCTAAACCTAATAGATCTAATCTTGTTGCTGATGAGATAAATATTGCTCAAAGGTCCGAGAAAAATCCTTTGAGTGAAAAAATTGACCAACTTATTGCACAGAACAACAAAATTTGTTCCATGTGGCCAGTTTTTTCTGCTTATAAACCAAACAAAGAAAAGAAAATATTCTGCCTTCCAAGTACAACATGTGATTTGAGTGCTAACTCATACAATACCAAAGACAGTTCAATAAATGATATTGATATTGGAATATTTGGTGCAGCAGAACAAAAAAAACAAACAAATGTACTGCAGAAATTTGGAAAAAAAATGTGAAAAGTCTAAACTGAATGCAATTGAATAAAAACAGCATTACTTAAACAAATTTGTTTTATCCTTTTTTTTCCCCTCTTTTGTTTTCATTGTTTTTTCTACCTTCATCTTGTGGGACTGTTTTTTTGTTTTTATCCCATTCTTAATTTTATAGATATACTCATTTTTTTCTACATTTAATAAAATTAATTTCCTTTGAAGTGTGAAACTAATCAAAATTAATTTTTTATAAAATCAGCAAATACTCAAATAAATCTTTTGCCTTCAGTCACAATTCAAGATCAAGCAAAAAAGATCTAAAGATTTTGTTTCCTATTTGGAAGTAAAAGCATTTTGGTTTTAAAGCATGTTTTGTTATAAAGATGCAAATTATTTACATTTTTTTCACCTTAAAAAAGAAGAGTTCATATATATTATAGTTGTTATAATTATATTATTATAATGATTCAATTTCTGTGGGTTTGGTACATTATTGTACCACACCCACAGTAAAAATAGCACATTATACAAGATTTTTATTCAAGCAGTAGTATTAAAATGTTCCAATTTAAAGAATAAACAATTTCCAGTCCAGTTTGCAACTTAATGTGTGGTCTGTCTTCACCCTCATCATTATTATAATGATCCAATTCTTGTATATTTGCTATGAAAGCTGAAAAATTCATAGCAATATTGAAAGAAGAAGAAAAAAATTACTAATTCCTGTATAAAATAATGATGTTTGTTAAGTAATTATATTTTTATTTTCTTAAAAAATTATTTATTACAATCATTTTTACAAAAATGTATCATAAAAAAATAGTAATGTTTTCTATCATGAAAATTTCCACTTTATTACAAAAAATTCTTCTAAATTGTGATAATGTATATTCAAAAATCATATAACATGAGACACTAGCTGATTAGGGATTAATAGGAATACAAGTAAAGCTATTTTAAATGTAGTTTATTTATTTACAAATCATATTGCAAACAATTTAGAAGAGTTTTCCACACTTGTTAAAGATCCTTCTGTTGGAGACACATGGAATGGTCTGTACTAGTGAAGTTTTAATAAAATATAGCATGTACACAACCAGCCTCAATCCTTAAAACAAGGGTTTACATAATTTAACCTAATTAATTATATAAATTCTATGAATAGGAAGTAAGTTGATAAATGGTAACCATTAAGCAATTATTTAAAAATGTTTATCCAAAATATGAAGTGAGTTAAAGAAAATTTCAACATAAAAATCTCATTTCTAACTATATTATACCAAAGAAATGATAGTGTCAAAGACAACTCCATTCATATTTATCTAATCAGGTTGATAGTTTTTTTTCAGTCTTTATTATTCTAATCATTTTCAAAAATATCTTGCTTAATTTGTGCTTAAACTTAATCTGCAAGTAATTACTCAAGTTTCTCTGTAGTTAAAAAACAAGAAGTTAAATCTTTTGTGAGAAAAATGCTACAGTTTAACTTTTATTCAGAAACATTTATTATTATCACTTAAGAAAATCAAGCTAAAAATAGAACAATCTTTGCTTAAGCATCATAAAACACAGCCTATTTTGCATACTTAAAAGTTGGTAAAGCTGTTGATCTCTGCCATTCAAAAATACCCACTATCCACATATTATAGTGATTATTTTGTTTAAACAAAATTATCAAAATATTATACTTGTGTATAAAATGCTCTCGCCATTTTAACTTTTGATTTTGCTGCAAAATGTCTTCCTTTGTACACTAATAAATACAGTAAAAATACTTTAATTCTTTTTCTGTGTTTTTTGTCTAAATATAAGTAATTGCAAAAATAATAAAAATTACATTTTAATTCACTTTAAATTTCACTGATCTCAATTAACTAATAAACCATTCATTGATCAAATCTTAAAAGGAGGTGTATAATCAAATTTTTGCCAGGAAATTTGTGCTGCAATTGCATATTCATAACTAATATATTTATCTCTGTGCAATAGCATAAAATAAAGTTGCTAGAAAAGGGTATATGTGTACATCAATAAAACTTGTTGCTTGATGGTGACAAAAAAGAATCTATTTTTCAGTATAATCCCCTTATTTGTCAATACACTTAACAGATCTCCATTAATCACATAAACTAAACATCTACAATTAAAATTTCAGGTCAAATTTAGGCTGCAGACTTGTAGAACCATACTCATATAATGGAGAACTGTTTGGGAACATCCAATATTGTAAGCAAATAGCATGTCATATCATTGTGAAATAATTCAACTGTTAATGGCCTGGCCAATAAGACTATTCAGATTGGATGTGTCACAGTCAGTCTCCAATTATCTTAACTGTTGTTATTGGATCAAGGCTAAGAGACCACATGGTGTTGCACAAACTATAAATGACTATAAACAATCATGTGAATATATCAAGTTTCCAGAGGTGGTGAGAAACCATCTTATCCACTATAGCTTGTTTGGTACCTATCATCATGCAGCAAGTTGGTAAGTTGGTAGTCATTATATATATATATATATATATATATATATATGGGAAGAGAGACAGACACAGGGAGGAATAGATTAAACTGCTGTCAAGATTTGGTAAATGAGTAAATTCTAACTTTTGAGGGTAACTGCAATGGTAATATACATAAGTACATCAATAAGTCTTCAGCCTAACAATAAAAAAAGCATTTATTTTACACATTAATATTTTTCCACACAATCTCCTTCCTTGTCAATGCACTTAATTTAATAGAGAATATAAATCAAGCATTATACATTGAAAATTTTCATATCAAAATTCAGCTAATAACATGTCAGGCGATGGACTGATCCATTTTTGTATTTATCTAGCATAAAGTTTTGCATATTGATGCTGCTTCATTTATACACACAGTATGCAGTAAATAACACAAGACAAAACTTACCAGTTGTATTTGATTTTTTTAATAAATAAATTACATAACAGTTTTGTTTTTATTATTCAAATACTGTTACTACAGGATTTTTTTTGTTGTTCAACATAAACCTTTACTTCTCTTACCATCTTTAAAGCACAAATGCTCCACTCTTAAGAAAATGTATATCTCCAATAATCATATTTAAATAAATAACCCTCTTCCTTACAGATAATACACAATGTGTGTCCAGAAATTATCCATTTAATATTAGTAAAAGAAAAAAAAATTGCTTACCTAAGGCTGTGGTGCCTTAGTTCTCTTTAATGCATCCTTACCTTTGGAGTTTCATACACTTATCCCAGCATCTCTTCCAGTTTTCAAAACAGTCTACTAAGTCTTCTTTCAGAACCACCATCAGCTATCTCACTGCTTTCTCCTTAATGTCATTCATGACATTTTAACAGCAATTTTAACTTTAAGAAAAGCCAGAAGTTACAGACAGCCTAATTTGAACTGTAAGACGGCTAACAGACCTGGATGATAAAGTTTTAGCAAAAAAAAAAAAAAAAAAAATTTCACAAGACATGAAAATTCTACTTGCTTAGTCATTGAAACAATTTGACAGTACACATGCTCATTTAATGGCATATTATTGAGTGAATTCACAGAAGAGTGTCTAATCGCATATGTGCAGTAAGGTACTTTCTGATTGAGTACTAAGTTACATCAAGGCTGCACAACTAGTGCTTGAGATATTCAACATGGCTGGATATGTTATGGACAAACCTTATATATAATCAAAAATCAGATGTGATTCACCATTCATAAAGTTACAAAATTTACAATATCTTTAGAAGCTTGTGAACAACACTTTTCAGATATTGTCAGTTTCACACACACACGCACAATTAATGATAATGTATGTATATAATTAATGGATGGTCATGAGATTTTCAAGAAATTTGAGCATGTTCAGTTTTTGTATAGAATTTTTTTTTATTTTTGTTTTTTTTCTCTTTGTTCAGAAGTAGTTCTTCTGGAATGGAAATCTGTGCTTTATTTTGACCATCTACATTCTTTAAACCTTTTTCTGTATCTTTATTATGTGTCAGTTCTAGTAAAGTGTTTCTTGAATCTTGTGTTTTGTCATTTTCTAAATTGCTGCCTCTCAAATTAAGTTTTGTGGCAGGTGAGCTTTTGCTTAGGCCTGAAGAATAACGATTTGAATTTGATTTGCGATTACAATTTATACCCTCCATTTTCTGCTGGTTAAGACTTTCATTTGTTTCATTTTTCATCAGATTCTTTTTCCTAGACATGAGTATTCGAAGAAGAGCCTGACTTCGTTCCCTTTGAAGCAATGATGATCCTGTTCCTTCTTTTGCCACATTTGATTCACACTTATCATTTTTATTCTTTCCCTTCTTATTTGTTGGAATTTCTTGGTTTACATCTGTAATGTCCTTTTTGTGGGTACTGATTGAAGTCTTTTCACAATTCTGTGGGTAAGGCTCAGATTTTGAAGACTTCGACTTAGATTTTCTAACTTTATTTTCTTGTAAATGATTATTACTTTCAGGTTCAGATTGTCTTTTTTTCTTCTTGGGAGAAGAGCTTAGAAAAGATAAGGAGGAACGTTTTTTTAAAGAATATAATGAAGGTATTTTTAAATGTCCTGCTCTAAGTGCTGTCGGCAGTGATGGAAGAGGGTTAATTCTGTCATAAGAGTTATTATTATTGACTTGGACACTAGTATTTGTTGTGAAATTCTCAAAAACATTATAGCATGTAAATCTATCAAATTTTGTAAGTGGTTGAGAAGAGGTAAATTTGTCTGAAAAATTCTTTGTTCCCCAATAAGAAAAAGAGTTTTTATCTCGAGAAACAATCACAAAAACTTGCATCCCATCTTCAGATAATTTAACAGCTTCTTTAAATAAGCTGAAACTATTGGAATATTTTTGAGAATATAAATTCCCATGATTATTAAGCGTTTCTGTCATTTGTAAGGTGTTGCTAAAGTCTTGGGTTGGACTGTTGAATCTTTTGTCTGATATTTTGTTTGTTGAAAGACAGTTATTGGCAAAATCAGATTCTTTAGAGTTTAATGTTGACTTTTGATTTTGAGTTAAATCCAAGGCTTCTTCATTCTGCAAGTCGTCTCTGACAAGATAAGATAAAGAATCTAAAGATATAGTACTTTTTTGTTGTTCATAATTTGTAGAACAATAACCTCCAATATGAATGGAATCAGATGTTTGCTCTGTATACACATTCTGGGAAGACACCTCCTCACATGGGTCTGTGGTCTCAATTTTTGGCACAATCATTGATAAATGAGTCTGTGTATCTAGTCTGGACGGATTCAGCTGGGAATTTAAAATAAAATTTCATTAAATTTTAAATCATTTCTCAGAAAATCACTCATTATTAAAATAGACCATTTCAAATATTATAAACAAAACATCAATTATCATCAGAAAGAATCTTACTTTGTTTAAGTTATTACTTTTTAAAATATTAGGTTGTTTGTAACATATTACCATATTTTTTAAGATTGAATAAAAACACTGTTCAAATGGAACAAAAGTTAAATTCATTTATGAATAATATAAATCACTTATTATCAATGAAAAAGTTCCCAATGATTTGAAATCTATTCTATTTCTATTCCATGAATCTAAGTTTCTAGACCAGCAGTTCTCAAACTTTGTTTTTACCCATGGACCAATTTTACTCTTAATTTTTTTGGTGGAGCCCCATAAACATTTGATGAAAAAAAATTTTATATTATTTTTTACTAATAGATAAGTTTATGAACTACATTATAGAAATAGTAAATGTATATGCTTCCTTTATATATAATTTATATATTAAATTAATTTTATTTGTAATATTTTTTATTATTTTAAATTAATTAATTTATATTAATATTTTATTTTATTAATATTCAAAATTAATATTATTATTTCTTATTTATATAATAAATTATAATCTTAATATAAATTTCTTATATATATATAAAAACCTTCCTTTATATATACTTCTCAGTTTTTATTCATCTTTTACAATCAAAACATCTGGTAGAGCAAAAGAGATGCTAACTTACATCACTTGATCTTGTTTTCTTCTACTTTTAGAGTTGATTTTCTATTCTCAGTATTTTAAATATGGCATAGATTACTGTAGAAATTCAAATTCTCACTTGTAACAACCATTCCAAAAAGGAATTGCTCTATGGACCACTAAAATATTACTGTGGACACCCAATTTGATGTTTTTTTGAGTGGACCCCCAGTAATATAACATAGACCCCAGTTGAGAACTGATATAATGGAATATGCATACACCTGTGTTCCCCTCACTGGAGTGTGATTGGCTGGTGTCTGTCATAAATATCAATGGACGTGTAGGAGAGTCAGAGGAGAGACTTAGTCTGAGAGCTAAGTCTATAACGACGCCTATTGGACTATGCCATTGATCTACACTTCTTACCTGCGACTACAATGCGTACCAGTTGATTACTGCTACCATATTCTACTTGGTTATAGTAGCCAAAACCACTTACCTACTTCATTCAAATATATCCCTTTCTGGGACATATCAAGAACCTTAAACCAACAGTCCATCTTCATAAGTTTTTTGTAAGTACTCACTGGCATTTGATAAGTTTCAGCTATCAACTCTTAGAAAAAGATATACCAATTACAGCAGATGACTGAAGAGAAAAACTTGATAACAAAATTCTCTAACTTTGGTCAACAGAAAGAGTTTCTTTCTTCAGAATGACAATACAAGCCCAACTAAGAACTTTTGATAACATGCATGCTTGGTATGCTTTTAATAAGATTCAGATAAATGTAATATTTATACTGTATAGAAGAAATGATTATATATATTCTTGACAAACAAATTGGACATATTTCATCTGAATGAGTTCATTCTCTCTCATATAACCCAACTTGTCCAAACAACCTAATCAATGAAAAGAAAAATCCAAGTTGGTGAGATATTTTACATTAGTTTTGTTGTATTGTGTGCATGCAACAGATTTTTCACAGAGTTAATAAACTTAACTTACATGCAGCTCACTATAAGGGAATATAGTTCAATATTTTATGGCTACAAAATATCCCTTATCAATAAATGATTACAGCTAAGTGGCAATCATTTTCATATTTTTCTCATTTTGTGATAAAATTAGAAAATCTTTCAACATCCCCTTATCAACACTTAAAAGATCATGACAACAAATAACAAAGTTGATAAATGTTGCCAAAATAATAAAAGCACTATCCTTATATGATGGAATAGCATTGATTAGTTCGGCTGATCATGGACTTAAATCAATTTGTTTTCCGATTTATTTTACATATCTATTTATAATATTGAACCAAAAATACCAAATTCAATTTCCACACATCACGTTTTCAATTCTCTTTTACATTAAAATGAATAAGGTTAAAGCTATTTCAAACAGCAAGTAATATTTTTCTATTTTTTTTAAGAAAATCATATCAAACAATTTTAAGTACAAAGTATTTTCCACTTTGTCCTTGAATTGCTTAACATTGTTCTGATATATAGAAATTTATATATCATATTCTCCCAGTACAAAATATATAAAATTACTTTAATTGATAGTACAAAGTCCTGTCTTTCTATCATTTTTGTGCTCAATGGTAAATTGGATATATTTATAAAATTGTGTTTAGGTTGGTATGAGGTTGCGGGTATAAAGCACTCAGTGAAGATCTAATTCATTACTCAGTAGTAACATTCTGAGAGAAAACACTGCTAACGATTACTCCACAGTGAGATACCTGGAGAATTATAATGGCCCAATACTGTCAATATTCTTGCATACATTTCTAAGTACTGACATTCCTTTTTTTCTTCATTTGCAATAATAAAGTCATTTGGCTTGGCAAGAGTAATCAATCTAGAAGGATAAGTCTGAATTCAAAACCAACGTAAAGGGGAATGAACTCTGTCCGGTTATCTTGCACTAGACACACCCATTGTTGCTACATCCACAATACATGTAGGGCATCTATGATCCTAATGGGTGACAGAACTCATGACCACGATTGTGTGCCCCATTATCATTTACATAAATAGTAAATAAATAATTTGCAATGCATTTCTATAATAAAATCATTTATAATAAATTTTCAATGTGCTTTTAGTATTTGTTGTATCGAAATAAATATACTGATTAGTGAATGAAAATTTTGATGTCTGTTTTATATATTTAAGTTGTTATCAAAAAAGAATAACCAAAAAATAAAAGATTTTCTGGTAATACAAACAGAGGTTTGAAGGTTATGTCAAATAAAACTTTAAAAAAAATACAACACTACCCAGATATTTTTTTTAATTTTGGGAAATAAAATATTTGGCAATGTTTAACTTTCATGCCCACAAAACAAAACGGTATCAAAAGGATGGGTATTCTTTTGACACTGCTATTACTGTATACACTTTTGCAATGTTTATTTACAAGATTATGAAAATATGTGAACCAAGTAAGATGTGATATTTACCTTTTAGAAATATTATTTACCATTTTCTAAAGAAATAAATATGAAAAGAAATCTTTTTATTCAAAATTTTAAAAAATTTATAAAATGCTCTCAACCTAGTTTAGTGTATTTATGTGGTGAGAGCAAATGAAAGAAATTCCCAGAAAATAGATTTTTTTTCAAAATTTATAATTACACTTACTTGTTATGTGTCTATTTAAATTTTCTTGTTCACAGACATTTTTATAAATTTATGAACAAAAATTTTTTTTTTCATATTTATTTCTTTATAAAATAGTAAATAATAAATATTTCATTATAGTTGGTTCACATATTGTTGTTTAATATCTTTGTTGTCAATTCTCAAAAATAAAGAAAATGTATAAATCTGCTTTCATATGTTTGGATTTTATTAAAATTCTAATCATCACTTTTAAAACAAAAGAAATTGCCAAAGAAGTTAAAAGTGTATACAGTAATAGCAGTATCAAGGGAACAATCATCCTTTTGACATACTTTTTTTTTGGAGGCACAAAATTTAAACTGAAGATTCTTTCTTCATTCTTTTTGTATTTAATTGCCTAAAGTATATTTATTTTAATATCTATTTGAGGAAATAAAATTTAGTAAAAACTCATATCTATGCAGCACTCACCAAAGAATTTACAATAAACAAACATGTATCCTAACCACTGAATTAAAGCAAATGCTCATACATATAACAAAGTAACATATCAGATTTTTTAAGTATTAGATTGTTCACCTGAGAGAAGGTTTCCAGTGTTCTAATAGGAAAATTTAAGTTTTTATTTTCTAAAGTATGATCATGTACAAGGTGATCCAAAAGATACTTCACTATAAAACTATTTTATAAACAGTTATATTTCAGCTCAAATATAGTTGTAACTTATGGCCATATCACATTGAAAAGCTGGTTCTTGTATGATTACTGAAGTTAAGCAATGTCGAGCCTAGTCAGTACCTAAATGGATGATTGCTTGGGAATACCAAATGCTGTAATCTTAGGCATGTGTGGGTGGCATAATGGATAACAGCTCAGAATTGGAAATCAGAGAACAGAGTTTCAATTCCAATCAGGTTTGTTATGTTCACTCATACACAAATAACCTTGTGAACGGTCGGAATCCAACTCTTTTCTCCAGTAGAATGTGTATCAGTGAATCATTATTATCTACAAAAAAATTTTTACAATCTAAAAATAGTTTCTGGCTTAAAATAACCTGCAAAAGGTAGATAAGCCATAAAAACAATCAATCAATCAATCTAATACAGTTGTTTTTTCAGTTTTTTAATGTTTTTTTTTATATTCATATATTTTTATCAATTTTGTTATTGTTTTATTTTAAGTGCTTTTTATTTTATAGTATTATAGTAAATTCACTTTTGGGCCACCCTGTATACTACTAAATCTTACCTTTATGGGAAAATCTCAACTTTCCACTGTCAGTCTATTACTGAATACTACTTGGAAATAAATATGTATGTGATATTTACCTTCATCTTCTTAATAACATCCTTTTTTGGAGGAATCCATACATGATCAGGAGGAACATGTCGTCCCATTACATCAACTTCCCAGTTTCCAATATTATGGAGATACATTCGAATATTTACTCGGAATGAACAACGATGTCCACTTTTAGCTCGTTTTTCATCCTTCTTTGAACAATCTGTACAAAGACAATATAATAAAACCAATGAATGATATGTAGACTACAAATATTAATTATCAACAAATGAAATATAGACTATAAAATAATTATCAACAAACAATATTCAAGGACTATATAGATTAACAATGAATTATTACTTTTAAAATATATTTAAAATATATGCATAAAATACGAGAGAGCACTGAAAAGTTTTCAACCCAACCAAGAAGCCATTCAAAAAAATCTGATGTTTGCCTATATTTAATTTTTAAAATACATTTTGAAATTTAGTAAAATCCATTTAAGATATATACTTGTAATATCAATTTCAAAATTTCATTTTAGCTATCTATCTATATATGTATTTGATATATATTTATAGAAAATTATTACAATAATTTCTTGTATTTTCTACTTAAGAATTTTATTTATGTAGTTTATATAATTAAATTTAAATATACATAAAATACATGATTATGATAAACTTAAAATTTACTAAAATACATTTAGTAACTATCAATAAATAAAATGCAAAAAATGTAAAAAGCAAAGATAAAGATATTTTGATATTATTGTACATCTTGAAAACATTTCAGGATGTTTAAAAAAATCAATTTTTTAAAAAATCAAATACGGATTAATTATTATAAATGGATTCATTCAGATAATCCTTGTCTTTGTGGCTTTTATTGCATTTTAAGTTTCTTTAGATTTGCTAATAAAAATCTTAATTTCTATAAAATTCATGTAACTCTTCAGCTAAGCTAAATGTTTGTCTATTGTTTTAATTGAAGACAGTTATAAATTATTGTTCTGTATGTCATCATATTGAAGTTAAAGTGATTGGTTTCAATCTGTGAGGAAGAGTTTAGATTTTTCCAGGAATTAAAGTTTATATCTTTAAAATTAACTGTTAAAAATTGGACCAAATTTATGAGTCTTTCATTTTTTTTAATTTTTTCTTGTTTCTAATTGTGATATGAAGTTTTGTAACACTTAAGTAGATGGCTTTAGTGACCCAGACACAAACTCAGTCACCCTGCAAGTTTAATATGTTGAAAAAACTACACCAAATTCTTTTTCATGGCCCAAAGCCCATGAAAAGTAATGTGCTATTTTACAAAAACAACTCCCAGTTTCCTCTTAACAAAATTAATTTAAAAAAAGTAAAAGAATTTATAATGTCTTAATAATTTTTTTAAATTGAGTTGGTAATTATAAAAATTTATTGTTTTAATCTGACAGTAAAGGGTTTATAATTACTATATATGGTTTTTATATAACTACTTTAATAGATCAGGTTTATTTCAATCAAAGGAGAAAAAAATTTAATTTCATGAATCATTTATTTACTACTTACTTAACCCAAATTTTGTCTAAAAAGTTAAAAATAAAACTTCCATTCAGGGATGAATATGAACAATTAGCCATGAAAATATTCAGTTCTGTAAGAACCTCTTTCAATTTTTTTTTTAACTAGAAAATTAAATACTTTAAAGAGAGTAATAAGTAATTGTCCATTAACAGTGAACGCTGGTTCAGGCATTGAGGTCTAGTCTTTCACTTCATAAGTTTCGAATTTTGATCTACTTTTGCACAAATTAGAATTTAACGGGTTGATTAATTAAATAAAGTACAAGGGGTTTAAAGTTTTTAAAATTATTTGTGTATTATTTGCAATTTTATGTGTCTTTTCGTTTAATCACTTTTCATTTAAGATAGACCACTGTTTTGAATTTAAAACATTATTACGTTTTTTTTTTTTTACTTTGGAAAATAAATCATTTTGGGTAAACAAATTATTTACACATTTAAAAGAAGAATAAAATTAAAAAGGAAAGAAAAAGAAATTAAATATGTCAACAATTTTTTTTCACTTGAATTTAAAACTGTTTTTATGGTTGTTCCAGGAAAATGGAAGATTTTCCAAGATATGAAAACAAACTTAATTATTTTTTAAAGCTTTCAAAAATAAATGATTGAATGATAAAGTTGTTGCAAACTATCAATAAAATACCATCATGCGTACACAAACAACCAGATGCTATATAAGACCCGTAAAAAGAACAAGTATTCGTTGTTTTGTTTTCTTTAAAAGTTATTTTTTAAATTTTAAATATCCGTAAAAAAAGTATTCTTTTTTAAAAAGTTATTTTTTAAATCTCATGTAAAGATTTTCTTTTTTCTTAACTTTTTAAAAATGTTTTTTCATTCATTAAATAAACAATGCACAGTGCATTATGCACTCATCAAAATCTGTAAGAGTAAGTAAGAAGGTAAGAATTGTTTGTTTTTGCTCAACGTTTTTACATAAATTTGTAAATAAAGAATCCCTAAAAAAAAAAAAAAAGAAGTCATAGGTAAAAAAAACATGTTGAAAAAAAAAAAAAAAAGCTGCTATTAATTCAAATAAGAAAGAGTAAGAAGACCCCCCAAATATTTTGTACTTTTGTTATTTCATGTCTGCATCGAAAGAATTTTATGCAAATAATATGGAAGACTGGAAAATCTTAAAAATAAAATAAAATAAATTGTTGTTTCGTCTGGACGCCACAGTTAATGACAATAAAACAAAAGAATCAATGAAAATTTGTTGGTCAGCCGGCAGTTTCTTTTAAAAAATAAAAATCTATAATTCCAAAGAACAAGGAAAAAGTGCTTTTTTCTAAACTAAAATTGAAAGAATTTTAAATTCAACAGACATGAGCGCACCGCCTTTTCTTAAATTTAGTCTTTTTTATATAAACTGCAAATAGATTAAAAAAAAAAAAATTTAAATTCGAATATTTATTATGTGGATTAATCTTAGTCCAATTTTATAAATTTGATACGCTTTTTTAGACTAGTTTTTTAGTTTTGTCATAAACTTTAGATTAAAATTCACGATAGACAAAGAATGAAGAATTATGAATATTAATTTTTTTTGTTTTTGCTTCTTGTATGAGAATGTGTAATAAAAAACGATAACGATGATGCCTATATTCGCCATTCTCTCAGAATTATTACTCATAAGCGCTCTAAGAAAAATAATTATTGAAATTCCGTTTTTCAAAACCCAATTTATTTGTAAGAAAGATGTAGTAAAAAAATGGGGTTACTTTACTACTTAGGCTTAAATCAGCTATTTTTCATCATTAAAAAGTTCTCCTTACCGAAATACAGAAAAAAAAAGGTATTTTTAAAATACGAAAAGCAAAAAATTAATAGAATAAAAATAAAAATAAAGCGATTGTTTCTTAGTCAATTTTCAGCATGAAAACCATTTTTCAGAAAATTCTTCAAGGTTTGAAAACGAACAGAAATCGGAAACTGCAAAAAATAAATAAAAAGAAGAGAAGGAAATATGAGGAACATTCTTAAAAGGAGGAGTTCCGATTTCTCAAAAAAAAAAAAAAAAAAAAAATTGGGACTACTATTGACGAACGAATGTTAAAAAAAATCAATAGAGATTCACGCTTAGCTTTATTTTACTTTCTTTCAAAAGCGAAACCTAAAAAGATAGTTTTCTAAGTTTTCATTTGCGTAAAGTCTACTTTCACTTTCACCCCTGTTACAACTAATAAAATAAATAGAAACTATTTTTTTTTTAAAAAATGTATCTTGATCGTTGCTGTTAACTTAAAAGTGATTCCTACCATCAAGACAGCTGCCCATGCCCCCACAGTCGCGTTGACAATTCACATGTCCACTGCACATAAGAATTTCCTTGGCCACCCAAATCCTTCGACCATGCGATGATGGAGACGGTTGTTCGTGGTCTACTAATAATGAGTGACGGAGACGAACGCGGTCTGATAAAAAGCCATTTTCGCTTTTCTCCACGTAGACAATGTTATTTTTAACTTCTCGACCCTTACGAATTATTCTGCCTAGTCGAAACTCTGAAATATTATCCAAATAGTCCTTTAAGTTGTCCTGGTTGACTATCTGACGTCTGTGGAGAGCCATCTTGGACTTGGAATGAATAAATTGTTGTGGAACTGCTGAGAAAGAATTAGCATGAGGAAGAAGAAGATGAGTAAAATGAGGTGACGAGGAAATGTCAGGGACAGCAAAAAATGGGAGAAAAAGAGGAAACGTGGAAAATAAAAGGGGACGGAACAATAAAGGGACAACGAGAGGACAAGGAAAAAGTGGGTAAAGGGGGGAAAGTGGATAGGAGAAAGAAAAAGATAAGAAGGCACGAAAAAAAGGGACAGTTTGTGTGGTTTATATTGCGATGGAGATTGGGCTCAGAGATGGAGAAAGGGTTCGCAGAAAGCGATGCAACCACGTGATATCAGAATCGAATCTGATTGCTTGGACATATGACCACACCTCTGCTTTTCTTTTTATTTTATTTTATTTTTTAAATAATCACCGTTGTAAACTTGATTTTATGTTCTCCCTTATCTTTGATTCTCCAGTAATCTGCAGTCTATACTCCTTGTTCTTCTCTATTGCTGGGAGCAATACGGGGCAAAATGCATTGTTTGGAAGAGGACTTGGATTGCTGTCACTACTATTACTACTACATAACAGAGCCAGAAACTGACTGAAACAAAGTCTTGTCAGAACAATATTCAAAAACTCATTTTCTATGTTTAATTTACTTCCTTGATACTTACAATATGACATTCATTCTCAAGCTACAAACTTTATTCGTGACAAATTTAAAAGCGTAACGTTAATTACACCAAATGAAAACAATTTTATTTTTAACTAAGTTCGACAAAAGTCCATAAAATTAATTTAAGGAAGCAATATCGCGTTTCGTACATGTGTATATATATATATATATATATATATATATATATATATATATATATATATATGATGTGTATATGTTCTTAGTGTTCTTTCCTCACGTCAGACTATAATGGTTAGATTTTTAGTCTAAGTTATCATTATTAACGTGTACTGTAGTGAGTTCACCCAAATTATAGCCTCGTGCCAGACTAGCACAAGGCCATGATTTTAAGTTTAAAGTACATTTTAATTTTTAACACTTAAAAAGATTTTTTAAATATAGTACGATAAAATTTGAAGTGTAAATACTATTTTAAATTTGAATTTTATTTTGTAAGAAAAATGCATTTTTATTACTCTTAAAAAGAGCATAAGACAACAAAAAAGTAAATAATTTTCAATAAAACCTTTAATGCTTTAATTTTTAGGTAAGACTATTTTTAAATTGTATATATCTGTCTGCTATTAGAAATTTTATAACCATTTGACATATATTAGCCAAATTAGTATTTAATAATGAGCATCCTTTGTCAAAAATACATAATTGTGTTGCCTAAACTTGCCATTATATTGGCAAGTGTAAAATCATCCTTTACTAAATTATCCCCCTTTCTTTTCACGAAGTTGTTTACTTTTGACACAAGTGTGGTGTATCCAGTTAGTAAATTCAATTCTATTGTCTGCAAAACCAGCTTGTTAATCATAACACTACAACGAAATACCCGTCGTAGAGTTGCAATTAATCAAAACAAACCTAACCACTTTCTTTTTGCTCGAGGTTCAACTCCTTGATGATGCAACAATAAAGAATATAAAGTAAACTACCAAAAGTAGAAATACTCAAATTAAATAACAGCCTATGATGAATGCGAGATGAGTCCATATATTTTAACTCCTGACTTCTCTATTTTGTCTCCATAATTGGAATCGTTAGCTTGACTTATTTTCATTTTTTTTTGCTTTATTTGCAGGTTTGTAAAAAAAGACAAACTTGTTTTTTTTTTTTGTCAGCCCAAAACAAAACCGACTGCATGTTGATATCCAGATTTATTTTCAACATTTAGTCCAATCATTTTCATCAAACATCTTAAAAAAATATGACCAGGAAATTCACCAATTGACATGCTAAAATCTGCAGTAATTACAGATTTTATATGTGCACAAACTTAAAAACATAATTTTTAACTCCAGTTGATGTCTAGAAACTCAAACCAGTTTTTACGAGGGTTATAAATACTTTTCATAATAATCTGATAAAATTATATGATTTTTTTTAGTCACAGAAGTCATTTACAACTAATTTTTTTTTGGTTTTCAATCTACTACATTACAACAATCACAGCTGTGTGGGGGGGGGCAGGCAGGAGAGAAAAAGAGAATGATATATTAGATTTTAAGCTTTCAATTGAAGCAAACAAGAAAGTCAAACAAATGTTTTTAGTACGTAGTTTGCCTTTAAATGCTTGTATTTGTTAATTCAAAAACCGACCAAAGTACACAAAGTACCTTTTCCATAAGAGTTCCTGGATTGAAAAATGGATCTAAAATCAAATCAGATATATCACCTGTTTAAGAAAAAACAAATTTATAATGCAAGTAAACTAAAAATATTCAATTTAAATTTCATTTAAGGGGGAAAAAAATCAATACAGGAAATTACTTTTATTTAATGCTCAGGTTTGATTTTCAGGTAAGCTAACAATCGAGATAAAAATTGTCTCAAAATTCATAAGTTTTTTAAAGAAAATTTAACATAAATCACCATTTCCATATTCAGTGAAGGAAGTTCTTCAAAATGAGTCAGGCTTAAAATAAACTTGAAAAAAAAAAAATTGAAGAGACATAAGTTTAGCAATTAAAATGTTGGTTATTTTACATTACAGAAAACATTTTTAATCTGCTAAGCTTATGCATGTATAACAAAATTAAGTCTTGGTGAAGTCATTTAATATTAATTATAAGAAAAAATGTGATATCTGGAATTTATGAGAAACTAAAGTTTACATTTAAAAAGATTCAATAATTAAACTGAATCTTTCAGATGAAGATAGGATAAAGATCTGAAAATAATGTAAATTCCTTTGTAATTTTTATCCTATTTTGATTGAAAAACACTTAAAACCCTCATGTATATGGAAATTGCATCTAGTTATACGATAGGATCAAATATTTAAATATAATGCCAAATATAAAACTAGCATAAATAACTTAAAAAATTTCTTAAAAGTAAATAATTCCATGTCAGGATAATTCGACATCAGAAAAGATGTGATTGATTTGTTTTCTATGGCTTAAAAACTACAGGTTATTTAAAGCCAGAAAATATTTTTAGATTGTAAGAATTTTTTTTTTAAATAATGATTTACTGACACAAATCTTACTAATTAATCCATAGATGGGGGAGTGGATTCATACCATACCCAAAGGTATTTGTGCAATTGAATATAACAAACCGAACTGAAATTGAAACTCTGCTCTCCAATGAACAATTCTGAGCCATTATCCATTACACCACCTGCACATCCAAGCTTACAGCACCTGGTATTCCCAAGCAATCACCCATCTAGGTACGGACTAGGCCTAACGTCGTTTAATTTTGGTGATCATACCAAAACGTTTTTCAACATGATGTGGCCGTAAGTCCTAGTTGAATGATACAATAATTAAGAATTACAGAATAATTAACAGAATATCTTAATTTTCAACCTGGTTATTGAAGAAAGAAAAAAAAACACACACACACAGTCAATGATATGAAGACCATATTGTGCACTAAATAGCAAAATTTTGTTCTTATATTATGAAATATAATTTCTGATGACTTTACTGATATTCCTTCTTAGCCTTTGTGCATTAACAATTTCTGGTTAGTGAGTTAAAATTAATGCATTCCAAAGAAAATTATTAGGATATATCAGTATTTTCACAGAAGTTTATTTGAAAACTTTTTCACATACACATCTTGAGATATATGTGTGTGTGTGTGTGTGTGTGTGTGTGTGTGTGCATGATACTATTCAACTGCACTTTTTTTTTCAGATATAAGTTTTGTGATTCTGGTAAATTTAAGGCATTATTTCAAAGCTGCTCACAGAATTTTGGAAGTGGAAGTTTAAAGGTGGTGTTTTGTTTCTTGGATAAAGCCCAGAACTGGGTGATCATCAGTTGTTATGATGTTTTAAAATGCAAGGCAGAGTAGAACCTGTTCACTAGCACACACACACAAAAAAAAACCCACACACAAAGAGATTATTGAAGGATTATATGATACAAACCTCAGATTAAAAAAAAAAAAACAAAAAAAAACATACAAACGCTTTAAAAGATGATAAAAAAAAAAAGTAAATAAATATCATCACCCAAATACTTTTGATACACCCCAATAACAGGTTTTGGCACCAAACTTAAGTGTGTATTAAAAAAACTGGGAAAAGATTGTCATTGGTCAAGACAAACATTACTGAAAGAAAAAAATGTGTGTGCATATACAGTGTGCGATGGGTAAACTGTTTCCATTTTATGTATTTGTTTGTTTTTAATTTTGTCGACTGCACAGTATAGTAGGGTCAGTTGGGCACCGTACATGAGAAAAAGAGCACCATGACACAATTCACTCCATCAGAAATGGCATGCTGTACTGTTTGGCATTCACACCAGAAGCTCCAATACAGACATTTCAGAATGTTTGGGTATCAATCTGAGGACAGTGCAGAGGGTTTTAAAAGAATTGGATGAATCTAAAAGGTGTTTGTAGTGATCAACAGTGATGATAACATTACGCCACCATTCATCTTCCCACAGAGCCTCAGACTCTACACAAAGACCTACCTCAAGTGTCTTGAGGAGGTAGTGCTGCCCCAGGTCAAGAGGGTGGCTGCTGGAAGACTCCATGTCTGGTAACAGCACTCTGCACCATGCCACACAAGCAGAAGAACCCAGTCATGGCTGTCAGACAATTTCTGTGACTACACACCCCTTACATCTGGCCACCTAACTTCCCAGACTGCAACCCCCTTGATCATTATATGTGGGGCACAGTTGAGCGAGACCAACAAAACTCCTTTAGCACCAAAGATTAACTGAAGGCAAGGATTATGGCAGCATTCACCAATTTAAACAAGGAGACTGTGCAGAAGAGTTGCAGGAGATTCCAAGGTTGTCTGGAGGCCATGGTTGAAGCCAACAGGAATTTTTTTTTTTTTTTTTTTAATAAATTTAGACTTTATTATTTCATGATAATTTTGTGCAATTTTGGTAAACGTATCTGTTCAAATGAGATGTCAGTGTTATTTTCATTTTTGCATAATTTAGGCAACAATTTATCCATCATACCATATATATATATATATATATATATATATATATATATATATATATATATATATATATATATAATGAAATTGTATGACAAAGTGTAAAAAGTTTATTTGTAATGTATTTTGTCCTTCAGGACTTCAGACTAAATTTGTTGTTGGTATGACTACACATGCACACAAACGAAAGGTGTTGGAAATCTAAGTATCTAACACTGTAACATAAGATGGAAAGAAAAAGACTAAATGAATTAAGCTAGATATAATAAAAAAATTCTAAGATTCCCAGCACCTCTCGTTTGTACGTGTCTAGTTGTACCAACATAACAAATTTAGTATGATGAAATCCTGAAGAGTGAAACACATCACAAGTAAACTTTTTTCACTTTGTCATACAATTTCGCCAATATTGTTTGTAATATATAAAATTATATAACGTTATCATATATGTGCGTGTTAGTATATATAAACATATATAAATCATTAGTCCACAAATTCATAAAGCATAGCATATCAAGAAAATATGTTAAGACAATAAAATTATAGATATAGTTTATGTAGAGTAAACTGAAGCAATAAAAATGTCTCTTATAAGTTGATAGAAAAACTAGACATATTTGAAATAAGTTTGTTTAAAAAAAGTGTCAACAAAAAGATGTGATTATATAAAGAATGCTTTATTCACAGGATGATTGAAATTTTTTTTTTCCTTTGCAAAAACAAATAATGAATCATGTTGCTGGTTGGAAAATTGGAGAAGGATGTAAATGCATATGAAATGGAAAGATGAATGATAGATTCAACATTCATTTTGCAGTGAATATATATATATATATATATATATATATATATATATATTTATTTATTTATTTATTTGATTTCCCCTCTTTACATATTTATCAAAATGTTAATATCTCCATAAAATTGAGCCTAGAATAAAAGTTCAATAACCTGATTCCCAAATACAGTAAGATGTTATAAAAAGTCTGAGAGAATCATCAGCTGGCTTTTCAACCAATATTTACAACAGGAAAAAGAACAAGGCTCTATATTCTAAGAGTAAGAGAGAATAATTATTTATACAATTGGAGAAATTAACGGTTATTTGAATGAGGCAGAGAAAGAAAAAGAATGAGTGAGAAAAGAATAATATTGTACAAGATTATCACAGGGAAAACTATTTTGGTAAAATGTACAGAATTTGACATAAAACCATGTTTTGAGAATCTTTGGCAAATATTGACCAACACAAAGCCTAGATATTCAGAAACATCTACCATTTTTTCTGGTTGTAAAAAATAAACAATAAAATTTTCAATTTCAGAATAAACATTAATTCTTTAAGCCAAATCTCAGATCATAACGTAAGTCTATATCTTCCTTTCTTGCTAAAAAAAAAAAAAAATCCCCTGATGCTATACTATTAAAATAAAAGTAGCAGTTTTTATTGGCAAATCCTTGACTTGGAAAATGATTACCACCTATAGAATGCCATATAAAAAAATTTGTAAAAGAGTTAACTGATTAAGATGGAAATTATATATTTCCTACCACTCCTAAGGTGTTAGATAAAAAAATTCAGATTCCATAGAAATATATATATATTTCAGTGCTAGATGTTAATGATGTGTATTCAGTATTTCAGGACAGTAATTTCACAACATGAACTACAAAGGGAATAATATGCATTACTTCTAGAGTTATCTATATTTATTTTATTCAAAATATTAAATGTGGTAAAACAAAGTTTTTAAAATTGGAAGAAATCTACAAAAATATATAATAAAAAAAAACTGAAATGTTAAAAAAAAAAAAAACTATTAAAAAAAGATGTACAACAAATAGTTTCAAGACAATGAGGTTTAATCACAACTCTAGATAATAAGGCACTTGAAAAGGGCGCCAAATTTCAAAGGAAAAAAGTTGGGCAAGGCATGGCAAGACAAAGAAGAATGTTTGGAGAAAGCCAAATGTATTATAAAATGGAAATTGCTATTTATAATGAATGATATAATGTGAGATGCTGAGGAATGTCAGTGTAAATATTTGCACACAAAATATTTAACAAGATTTATTACATCAAGACAAAAATATTCTGATTTATAAAAGAATAATTGTATCAGAAACAAAACAAGAAAACTTTGAATAAATAAAGTTTCAGCAAATATTTCAAACAAATTTTTTCTTGATAACTGTGGGCTCAAGGAAGCATTTTTTTTTGTAAAAAGCCAGCCTCATCAAAGCTGGAGAAGAGTTATTAAAACTCACTCAAAAATTAGATAACAGCATTGAACAACAAGGAAAAAAATAAGTCCAAATGTTTTGGAAGGATAAAATAATGTTTATCCACTTTAATTAATGGGTTGAAGTGTGTGTGTATATATCTCCATCCATCCATAAGTATGCTTTTATGTACAAATTTGGGTAAATAGAGCCAAATCTCTTCAGTAAAGAATACTGCATTCATTATGCATAATCAGTTAACAAAATCTTTAAGATTTTGTTGAATATTGTTATTTAAAAAAAAAAGTAATTTATTATGAACAGGAACTGATTTTATAAAATGAAGCTGAATGCATGAAATAATTTGCAGAGCAGATATAAAGAAAGAAATAAGGAAAAATATAAGATCTGCACAATCAATGTTCAATATAAGAAGATTGGAAATAATTTTCAATGTTTAAATTTGTCCATGAAATCAGTTTATAAAAATGATGAAGCAAGTGAAATGAGAGAATATGACTTTTGTGACTTATTGACAGTTTAGCAGAAGAGGCTTAAGAAAGCCCTTTGTAAAAAATGAAGTCTTACCATTGGGGTGAATTCTGTTCAAAAAAATAAGTAGCAGAAAATGATCCAAATAGAAATATATTAGCCATATTTAAATCATCATGCTATGATGAAGCATAATGCCTAAAGCACACAAAGAATTAACAGTAATAGATTTCTATCATCTTTGGTCTGTGTTACAGATAAAATTAGCAAATATGAATTAGAACTAACTATTGATAGAACCAATCTTATTACTGTAACAATATTTATCATACATTACAAATGAAAACATGGGACTAAACCTCTCATATTTAACATTACATTTTATGCAACTCAATTGTTGAATCCATCAAATAGTAAATGTGCATGTGGCCCTGGAGCATATTTTGATGCATGGCCTCTACATGTAAGAGAGAGACTATCTCTTCCTCTCCATGATGGCTCTGCCTATCATATGGTTCCCTGCTGCCACTACGCACACATCAGATGTAGCTGGGTTAATCACGTGTTCACATATCAGGACAGCTACTGATATTGGAGGATTTGCAGATCTACCTCCACCTAGGTCATCCTTCAGGTCAACTCTGCAAAATCTAGTCTGCATGATCTTATGAGGGACACATACTACATGATTTGAAAATTAATTCCAAATAGTACATGCTAGTCTGTGCAAAGTGCCACTTGTAACCTTTGATTCACATGATACTTAAATAGGTTTAATGCCATTTACTAGTTTAGCACAAAGCCAAGTAAACAGGGATTGAACTCTGCATTAACAAATTGGTATGCAAGTCAAAATTGCTTACATTTACACCACAGTAGGCTATTCTTAAATAGGATTTAGGTATTCAAATACAAAATTTAATTCTATTTCATCCCCTAACAACAATCTGATTCTTACCTAACATAAAAATGAATAAAAATAAAGAAAATTCTGTAGAGAAAATTTACAAATATAATTTTAAAATGAATTTAAATTTCCATGAAATGTTTACCTAATGTCATAAATAGGATTGTTCAAATTTGTAAAAATTGAAAATGTTTCTATCAAAGTTTTATGCAAAGAAAATGTATCTAAACCACAATTTAAATGTGTATGCATAAAAAATCAGATATAAATAAGAAATATATCTGCAAAAAGACAAAGGAAAAATATTCTTTATCAACAGATTTCATCCTCTGATGGACTTCTGTTTATAAAAACATGTTACAAAATAAAATCCATCAGAAAACAAAACATGTTAGTAAAGGAGAGCTTTTCCTTTGTCTTTATTCATTATATATATGTGTGTGTGTGTGTGTGTGTGTATGTCTTAATGTTATAGAAACCCATCCAAAACTAACATTTTCTTTTTAATTAAAATCAAAGACTTTCAAATGTAATTTCCTTTAAAAGACCTCCCTACACACCATGAATATTTACCCATCAAGTAACAATGTTACAAATGGAAAAATAAAAACATTTTGATATAATTTATTCCTTGTGTAACATATAGTCAGTTTGTATTAAATGACATTATATTAGGTTGAATTTTTCTTTAACACAGATTTAGTTTAATGAGAATATTAAAAGATTTGCATGTTAGTATATATATATATATATATATATATATATATATATATATATATATATAATCTTATAGGTTAAGTAAACAAACCCTCACACCATGTCACTCAACCATAATTATGAAATATGAACTGAATATTGCATTAAGAACAGACATGAAGATGTTTTAGTAAAACTGCCAAGTCACAATGATAACTCTGAATCAAAACATAGAAACTTAAAAGAAAAGAAGTTTAAATAAACTCATGGAAATAAAAATTGTTTTATTTTGCAAATATTGTAATTTGTATAAATATAACTTTGGTTCCTGAATGTTAGTGTCATTTGGTGGTCAATGCTGGAGTCTGCAAAATGTGACAATTAACAAAATTTGCTAATTATGAGTTCAAGTAGTGACACAAGACTCCTTAGCATAGAATTGAGAAAAACTTCATTAATTTAAGAAATATTATGTAAGTTAAAAGCTAAAATTGAAGATTCTAAACACACCGGGAATAAAAGTTTTCACCAAATGCAAATATGAGGCACCTTTGTGAAAATGCTTAAAATTCAATATTTTCTTTCTCATGTTAGCTTTACTCACACAAAAAAGACAACAATAATTTAGAATAAATTAGATAAATAAAAATGTTAAGTCTTGCAAAGGTATTATCCTTCTATACCCCCAAAAACAATCAATTAAGTTTGTTAACTTTATAATTATTACCTTCAATACTTCTATCATGTTTTCTTTGACTATCCACATAAGATTTTATTTTTTATAACTAGAAATATCACACAAGTCAAATATTTCATTATTTTTAAGACAAGAATATTTTTAACTTCTCATCTGAAAAATTCATTTGAGCTTTCATAAATTTATAAGTTCACATTAAAAAAATAAGATAAAAAGAGAACATGCTCCATTTAACAATTTCATTATGGTTTTAATGAAGCTCTTTGAATTAATAAAAAATATAAACTTAGACTGTTTTCTACATAATTCATCAATTATTTTAGCTAACATGTCATCAATCATCAATAACTCCAAAATTGATGCTTTTACAAATATAGCTAGAAACCTGCTCATGAATAACTGGTGATTTCAACTTGAGCATTATAGATTAAATGCTATTAGATAAATGCTTAATTCACTATCTGGTTTTGCAGCAAAAGTGTGTAAGAAAGACTTGAATATACAATGTATTAAATGCATACATTTAATATATTTGTAATTATAACAGAAATTATTGCAGCATTTAAGGTGCCTCATTATCTTACTGAAACACTACTGATAAGGATTGAGGCAGTTTCAGTTAACCAATTACAAATGGAACTCTGCTCTTCTGCAAGAAATATATTTATCAAAAATATCATTGGAAATGAATCTACTATGCACTTGAAAATAACAATTTCAACACTTTCACTCAGAACTGTACAGGATATTTAAGAGAACAAAAGAATATAACAGTAATATTGATACAACTGTGTGACAATGTTTAAAGAGAAGAATCATAAGTTCATTTTTTTTTTATCTAATCCATCTCATCATTTTTAGCATTTATGCATAAGAAAACTTGATATGGTATAAACTTTAAAAAATCTGAAGTGGTGAACAAATTTCAACTGGAATAATTTTGAAAACTTTAAAGGAAATAGAAGTTTTAGTTATTTTACAGAATTATGCAAGAATCATTTCTTGCTTTATTGTTAGCAACTTTAAAATTAGCAGCTTTAAATATGAATAAGAGTAATGTCTTTTTGCATCTTTTCAGCAAAACTAAAAAATAAATCCTTATGAATTCATCAGAAAAGTTATTTTTGCTATCAATAACTAAAAAGTAGAACACAAAATGACTTTAAAAAGAATGTAAGAATTTATCTTAAATAATCTTAGGAACATTTAATGACATAAGATTTTGCATAAATATGACTATTTTTCATTCATATTTTTTTGTTTACAAATATAAATGAACATATGAATAGAGTTATTTTACTTTCAATGCATAACTGTACATTTGAGAAAAGAGCTATTATTAAAATTATACTGGCATATTGTGTACATTTGAAAAGCTGTTTAGCCTATATAATGAAGTGAAAATGATAGTCAACATTTTGTGTCAACATAAATATGATGGATGATGGTTGGTAGAGCAATAGAGTGAAGGGCACAAAATATCTGGTCCAATCACAATGGGAAAAAAACTAAAACAAAAGAACAGCACCTACCTAATTTTTTTTGTAAAATGTTATAAGCTATACTGAAAACATTAAAATATTGGGGCCATTTCTTCTGTATTAAAGTGGAAAATTGAATATTAATAATTTAATAGTAAAAATAAACATTTGAATAGTTCAAATCCATTAAAAATTATTCCCATATATTTTCAGCCATGTTTTATGTTATTGATAATCTCCTATATCTTAATATTATCTACAAGAGAAAACAAATGATTAAATAAACAATAGCTAATTATTGTTTTAGGAAAGTGTAAACAAAGACAAACATACATTTCATAATTTTTTTTTTTTGCTTTTCTCACAACCACTCATTAAAAAATATTTTTTTCCTTTACTAGAGAGAAAAATATGAAGGCTACCACAAAAATTCCTAAATTAAAATGTTACAAAAAAAAAAAAAAAAAAAATAAATAAATAAATAAATAAATAAAATAAAATAAATGAGTTTGTTTTTTTTTCAAAGAAACAAAGATTTAGTATAATTTTATGTATTGAATGATAATTGCTGACTTGAGAAAAAATATAGAACTATCTAAAATGATCCATTCAGTACCTGTGGATCTTTAAATTCGATTAGAAAATTTGTATGATTAAAGACAAATTACTTCATAAAATTAAAATGCTTTATGTTGGAAAAAAATGATGACAAAATAATGAAGGAGAAGTTTTCAACAACCAGAAATAGGCAAAAGTAGAGGTTTATTTTCTAGGCTGAACGTTGATCTTTTCCCTTTATTTTTTTGCTTAACTTAAATAATTCACATTTACTCATTTCTTAGCATTTCTGTCTGTTTATTTCTTTTTTTTAAAATTCCAGAGAAATTTTAAATTTGAAAAATTATTTAATTTGCATGACAGAATTGCACAATATTTTGTCTTTTTTTCCCTTCTTTTTAAGAGAATTGGTTTACATTTATAATTTTTCATCATTACCATAAAATTTGCATTAAGGAGACGATGACAATGAGGTCATACACATCAGCAGTGAACAATGACAGACAATATGATCAACATTACTTGCTATCAGCTTGCTGATAACACATAACTCATTTTCGCAAGTTCATTGGTCTTTCCTTTAGAAATATGTTTTTGAGACTGCTTCTGGTCTGAGACATCTTCATCATTCCAGTCTGTTGTGTGGCTACGTGTAATTCGTCTAGGAATGTCTGAAAGACGATTGACAGAGTCAATGCATATGCCATGATCAATGTTCTCAGAGTCGTCATCATAGACAGAAAGGCGAGATTGTAACACTGCTCTTGACATGTCTTTGTAATTGTCTACACTATTTACAATTGACACTTGAGACTTGGAATTGTCTCGTAGTGCAGCTGAGGAGTCACTTAAAGTATCATTCACTGTACATGATCCCAAGTCACTATCCAGCTTCCGCCGAACACGGCGATCTGCTGAAGACCTTGAACAAGACAGTTTACGGATATTTTTGCCAGAATCCTCAGTGTGGAGAAGACCCCCACCAGCCAAAGGAAGAGGCTTATCACTAGTTGTACTTCCATTTTTTGAAATTTTAAAACTGGTTATACCACTGTGTGGAGAAGTATGTTTGTTGTACCAATTCCCTTGCACACATGTCTCATAAATATCTGAAGATATTCGGTTCATCATAGAATCATCCTTACTTTCAATTGTCAGACAATTTTCACTCAAAGAAGGAGAGAGTTTTCTGGAATTCTTTGAAAGTCGGAGGTAAATAGACTGCTGTGGAGTTCGTTTCAAACCATTCATCAAAGACTGAACCTTTTTGGAATGCAGAAGCTTCATCTGCATGTTTTCACGGAGTTTTTCATCTACAAGTAACTTTGATTTTATCAGAAGGCCATTTAGCTCTGCTTTCACACTTTCTGGTATGTGCCCATTTGGTTTCAGTGGGGAAACAGAATAGTGATGGATTTCTTCATCCGATTCCTGACCAGCAAGTTCGTCTGTTTGTGAACCTTCCTGCTTGAGTTTCTGTGCTGATTTTTTTCTTTTCTTCAATGCAAAAATCCTGTTCTTTTTTTTACTGTTATCAACAATAACATTTGATTTGTCTTCATTTTCATCCTCCTCATGCTCCTCCTCTTCCTCCTTGACTCTTAGTGATGAAGAATAATCTTTGGAAAAGCTATCATCTAAATGTTCGGAATTTTGTGGCAAAGATTTATCTAACAATTTGATTTTCATCATTTTTCGATCAGACACCTTTTGTTGAGTAGCTGTATCCATACTGGATGTATGGGTCATGCTTTTGTTGATGCAGTCTACAGAGTGCCTGTTTTCATTTTCTTCCAATGTAGAATTTGTACCTCTTAAAATACTTTCAGAATTTTTTCTGGACTTTTTTACCTTTTTTGGCAAGCGCCTTTTGCGATGAATTTCTACAGGAATTTCATCATCGGAACAAGCGCTTTCATCACACTGATTATTCTCTTTGTTTTTTCGAGGAATCAACTTTTTGATATTGTACCGTGGCGACTTTTCACATTGATTATCAGAGCTAACATTTTTTCGTGCTTTCTTACGGACATATCCTTTACTAACAATTGGTCTTTGCTGCACACCAAAAACTGAGTGTTTGCTGCCAAATCCAAATGTTAAATGTCGCTTAACAAATTCTTCATAGCCTGCTCGAGAAATGCCCCAGTCTGAAAGAATTGTTGTGTCAGGGACTCGATCCTGAAACAAGAACTCATTATAAATACTGTCATCCTGGTACTTCTTGAGGATTTTCTCAATCTCTCGAGGGCTCATTGGAAGATTTTCATCAGTAAGTAGCTCTACCTGAGCATGAAATACACTTTCTTTGATCCGGTAGTACTGCCTCTTGATCTTTTCTCGGCGACTCACCATATAGCAAAGATTACGAACCTAAAATAACAAAAAATATTAATTACTAATAATTAAATTATAAATTTATCACTTGATAATTTCAGGTGAACATATGAAAAACAAAAAATATCCACTATCCACTCAATACTACAGATGATTATTTAATGCCATTAAAACAAATATGCAGCATCTTTTTTGTTATGTATAGGACTGTATAAATAAATTTTCAAAATTTACCATGTAAATTATCTAACATTAAATAAATTTAAAAAAGTAACCATACTATTGTAAAATACTGATTTCATTTAACACACACACACACACACACAGAGAAAAAGAAGAAAAAAAGCCTAGAGCAAATTGATGTATGTGAACAAGCTCACTAGTCAAAAAATAAAATAACATCTGTTAATTTCTATTGGCAAATTTTTAAAAATCAAGAAATGGGATACAAGTACTAACAGAAAAACGCCCTTTATTTACAAAGCTGCTTTTTCATAAGATTGTCATATTTACATTTCCAGCAATAAGCTTTAGAATAAATTTCCTTAAATGAGCAACCAAATGCTAAAAAGTTTTTTTTAATGTTAAATTCAATTTTATATTAAAAAGTCACTGTTAATCTTACCCCAAAGGTTAGCTGGATTCAAGTTTGAGATTATAAAATTCTCAAACTATTTATAATATATACATACTTTGTATTCCATTATCTCTGACAAATTAATGGATGAGATGAGAAAATTATTCTAACTCACATCCCTACAGGAATATGCAAATACTACAATGTGTGAAATATACTTATATTACACACACAAACAAAGCATTCCTACTCAGCATAAGCTAATTTTTTTGTTTGTTTAGAGAAATAAAGTATTAAAACAGAAGTTAAAAACAAGTTTATGGCTTCTACAAATTTGAAATGCATTAATTGAATCATTTACTAGAGTCAGCAAATAACCACATACAGAGCAGATCACTATAGCTAAAACAGTGTAGAACACAAACGTTTACAAAATTAAATTTATTTAATGACAAATACTAAGTATTAAAAATTTTATATATTAAAAAATGTCAACCACTTATAAAACTGACCAGATTCTAGAAAAAAATTTCAGCAAAATTTAATCTTCTCTTGACGCCACTATTACTATATACTGGGTTCCTCAGCAAATGTGTCTTAAAAAGTTATGTTTTGAATTTTAATAAAAACAAAAATGTTACACACAGTTGTTAGATTTTTTATTTAAAAGATTAATTTTATATTTACAAGCTTATAAAAATATATGAACCAACAATGCAATACCATTTACCATTTTCTAAAGTATGAAAACAAATCTTTTTATTCAAAAATATCTGAACTATGGAAAAAGAAACTTTAAATAAACTCTGAACACTAAAAAATTTTCTTCTCAGATTATTTTGTATCTCAGATTATTTCCTGTTTTAATTTTCCAAATTTTTTTTATAATAGTGATTTAGAGTCGAGGGTGCCTAACCAATAGAAAAACCCAGTAATAATTAGACATTATGCAATTATACACAAGGAAAACTTTGTCCAACCAATAAATAGGAAGATACACACTCAAAATATTAAATTTTGTGGTTTTGCCTGAAGTCTAAAATTAAAAGTATGAGGTTCCCAACCTTTTTTGCATCACCACCCACCTGTATAGTAAAAAGCATACCAAAAATTGTTTGAGTAAAGTCTATTACTGGTTCATAAACTGACTTTATGAGGTAGTAAAAAACAAACAAAAGGAGTTAACAAATAACACTAACTTATGCAGATACTGTTGCTATGACCATATTAAAGAACAAAAGCAAATTTGACCACTGAAAAGTGCATATATAATTTAGTTTTATAGTTAGCATTGCAAGTATTGATAAGAAAATTAAACAATTTTTGTTCATAATTGTAAAATTTTTAAAAATCAGTGAATATTTTTTTTGTTGTTTTTGGTCTTCACTTATCTGACTTATAACTGAAAAAAATATTATTTTGTCTTGAAGAACTATTTGAATGTTAATGACCCTTCTCAAAACTATAGAAAATACCAATATATTCATTGCTTACAGAGATATTAACATCTGATCTAGGAATGTAACCCAGATATTCTCATTTAACCATCTATTTTTTTTTCTTTTAAAAAAAAAAAAAAAAAAGAAGAAGAAAGAACACAGATTCTTTGCATATCTCCTTTGAATACTTTTTTCAGGTAGCATATGATGAAATGCCATTTTAATACTCAAATTCCTATATCACCCACCAAAATTTCTACTTGCCCACCAGTTTAGTTGCTCATCACCCACCTAACAGTTGAAATCGCTCATCAGTGGGTGATATCACCCAGGTCTAGAGAATGCATTATTTTTCAAAATTTATAATTAGTTATACGTCATTATGTATTTATTTAAATTTTCTTGTTTACAAACATTTTTATAAATCTATGAATGAAAAAAATTTTCCATATTTATTTCTTCATAAAATGGTAAATAATAAACTTTTATAAAATAGTAAATAATAAATAATTATAGTTGGTTCACATTTTTATAATTTTGAAGATTTTTATAAATTGAAAAAAAATTATTCATACTTATTTCTTTATAAAACAATAAATATTACATTGTAGTTGGTTCACATCTTGTAAATATGAAATTAATTTTGTAAATAAATAATATTACAACTAAATTGTGTGCAACATTTTCAATTTTATTAGGGGGCAATTCCAGCTAATAGTGAAAACATCTTAAAAGATAGTGTCTATTCCAGGAATACATTACAAATAAATAAGTTTCCAAAGGATCTAACATTGGATTTTCACCCATTTATGCATAAAGTTACTGTGTACTTGGTTTTTCAAAGTAATTTTACCACTAGATATTAGGTTCAGTTTATTGCTCAGTAGGCAAGTGACCTAAAGAGTTGAAGCCATTTTTATTTGAAAGTTTCTGTTCTGTTATTCTTAATTCATCCAGCAGTTTTGTAATGTATATAGTTTAGGCACAAGCACATGTGTACACGTACACACTTTGGAAGATAGAGTCACAACACATTGTAGTCAAAGGAATTAACACTATATTCTTTATTATTTTAAATTTTTACGTTATAGAGGATTGATTTTTTTTAATACTTACTATTTTCAAGTTTATTTTGGATTTCGTTTATAATTGTCATTTATAATTATTTTCATTCATTACCAAAAGATAATCAGAATAAAAAAAAGTTACTGTTAAACTACAAAATAATCTAATACAGGGATTATTTTCAATATAATGGTTTCACTAATATCCACCTAATAACAGCAACAGTCATATAAACTATATGATTAATTCCTACTAGTTATACTACAAATATTCAATTGAGAACTTGTTGTAACAGAAGATGAAGAGATAAGTTTTAGAATATTAATTTGTCTTATCAAGTGTTTACATTATCTTGGGTAAAAAAGGCATTTTTTCAAATTTCATTGAACAGAAAAATTAAATTAAAATTACCCTCTCAAGATCTTGGCGCAGATGGACAAACATTTTCATTCGGGCAGCTAGGCTGTCTTCCTGTTGCTTCTCCAAAAGACTAGCCTCATCTTGCTTTGGAGTCAGTAACGGACGGTCAAAGTTAGCCTGGAAAATAAGGAAAAATAAGATTAATTTTTCTATCAATATTTCTTTTTAAGTAATAAAATATTTATATAAAATACCACTATTCAGCATTTACAACTTCTTAAACAACAATTTTAGAGTCACATGTACTATTTCTTACCTAATTTTCTTTTACAAGAAATTGAAGACCTACATAAAATTCATGATTTCACTAACAATCAGATTATGGTTTGATTTTGATAAGACTAAGTTATTTTATTCTTAGTTTTAGAAAAGTTTTTTTTTTTGTTAAAAATCACTAACCCATTTTAAGATTCTCACTTGATAGAAAAAAACAGTTACATATGGGACAGCTTAAAGATTCTTTTTTAGTTCTCCTTAAAGCACAAGTGAATAAAAAAAGAAAAAAAAAAGTCAGTTACTTCATATATTTACCTTTCGCTTCAATTTCCAGTAAACAAACACAATATCAACAATATCAGGTGCAATGTTGAGATTATTTGAAACTTCTTTTACATTCACTAAAGAATAAAAATCTTCTTCCAGTTGAGCAAGTCTGAAGAGAGATAGGAAATTTTTAAAAATTGTAAAATTACCCTCACCCACAAACGCATACACAAAATTAAAATAGAAAATATTTTTACATGCGGCCATGTCAAATTTTACAATTGTAAAAAAAAAAAAAAAAAATCTTGGAAATTCTGAAATTTTACTTAAAACTGTCTTTTTAAATTTGAGTCATCACTAGTTACAAGCTTATATTTAAATTACATTTCACCTTAAAATATTTGAAATTTCACACACACACTTCCCATTTCTTCCCACTACCATCTTCAGTAATTAGAACACAGACATTACCAATGGGTAAATTGTCACCATTTTAAATTTTGCACATGTACATGGTTTGTTTTTTTTATTTATTTTATCAACTAAACATTATAGTAAGGTTAGTTGGACACCATCTGTGAGAAAAAGAACACCATGATGCAATTTACTCCACCAGAAATTTGGAAACAGCATGCTGTACTGCTTGGCATGCACTTCAGAACCTCCAATATGAACATTTCAATGTGTTTGGGTCTCAAATTTGAGGATAGTGCAGGGGATTCAGAAAGAGTTGGAGGAGTCTAATGGTACTTACAAAGGTACAGCAGCTCGGAAATCTCACTCTGATTGTTCTGATAAGAAAAGAACTTCCTCAGACTAAACTGGGAGACATACATCAAGTGCTTTGAGGAGGTAATGCTGCCCTGGGTCAAGAGGGTGGCTGGTGGAAGACACCCTGTCTGGCAATAGGACTCTGCACCATACCAAACAAGCAGGAGAACTCGGTCATGGCTGTCAGACAATTTCTGCGACCACATCACCCCTTAATACCTGGCCACATAACTGCAACCCCCTTGATTATTATATGTGGAGCGCAGTTGAGTGAGAAACCAACAAAACTCCTTGTAACACCAAAGATGAACTGAAGGCAAGGATTATGGCAGCATTCAACAACTTAAACAAGGAGACCGTCCAGAAGAGTTGAAGGAGATTCCGAAGTTGTCTCAAGTTCATGGTTGAAGCCAATAGCGATTTTATTAAATAAATCTACTCTTTAGTATTTCAAGATATTTTTGTGTAATTTTGGTAAATATATCTGTTAAAATGAGATGTCAGTGTTATTTTCATTTTTGTGTAACTGAGACAATTTATCCATTGTACCCTGTAATATATATATATATATATATTTCTTTGCTGCTTTCTCATATGAAATCAAATTTTACTAAAAAGATTGCTGTCATGTCCTTTGTTGAATTAAACCAACAAAATAAATCTGCTTTCTACTACATCCCTACTACCGACAAAGTAAATACATAAACAAAAATATCTAAAAAAAAAAAAAAATCAATATTTTACCTTGATTCACGCAAGTTTGCCTTCTCTTCAATAGACAATTCCTTACGGCCACACAATAGCTGTTCCTTTCTTGGCGAGTCGGTCTCAGAATCAGATTGGCATCGTTCACGTTTTTTACTGTGTTTGGGACAATAGGCCTGGAACAGAAAAATAAAATCTCAATTCATGTTCAAGACTTGTAATATTATTAAGACATTAAAGCACTTTACAAAAAATGTATTTAAAAAACTCACCAGTTTACCTAGTTATTTTACAAATGAAAATGTGTGTCAAAATCTAAAGTGATATTTCATAATTCTATGCAATTTACCTTCAAATTTCTATACTATAATTACAAGAAACAGAAAAAAGTATTTATAACATACATGCAATATGAATATGACTAGAAAATAAAATGTCCTACTAGTAAAAAATACAACATTTTTATAAAATAAAGTTATCATAAGGAAACCTGAAACATTTTAAAAATATTATCTGTGTTTATTTTGACTTCTACATCAAATATACAAAAATTATTCCATCGATTGTGAACTAATATCTATCTTTTGAAGATTTCAGCTCATTATAGGTTTAAGTTGCATCTGGTTTTACAAGTATTCACCAGCTGCTGCTTGAATATAATCTATAGAATAATGACTATGTTAAAATTTGAAACAGCACAAATATCAAAGCACTGGAATATGGTTAAAATACCTTTAATTTCACACCTCCCTCTTCTTCAGATTCCAGTATGGTCCTCATTTCAAGATTATTTTTAAATGCACATGTTACATGGAAAGCCGTTTTACAAGTTTTCACTGAACATTGTATGCAGGCACCAATGCGCTCCTTACAAAGACAACATACTAATGCCCAACGGCTTGGCTGCAAAGAAAAAAATAAATAAATATAAACAAATTTTATATCAATCTTTGCTAGTGTCATTAACATTACTGTACAAAGAAAACATCTCCACACTAATTTCTAATTTATCTTCAAAACTTTCAAGTTAACAAAATTAAAACTACCAACAATTTTTCAAAAAACACCTTAAATATGATTGACTGATGTGTTTTCTGTAGCTTATCAACCAGTCTTATTTTTATGCTTACATTATTCTTCATATAATATTAAAAATGTGCTGAATTTTTAAAATGAATACTTTGTGTGTGTGTGTGTGTGTGTGTATATATCTATCACAAGCAAAAGTTCTTTGTTAAGGATTTTTATTTTTTTATTTTTTACAATATTGTGGCCCATTTTCCTGGTTTCTGGTACATTTATAAATATAAATTGTCTAAGCAGTAATACATTATTAAACAATTTTGATTTTTGTATTATGTCAGTTTCATAATTTTCGAATATCACATCTTCACATAAGACTGTGGTATCGTGCCATTTTTTCCTATATATATATATATATATATATATATATAAAGAATTAATAGATTTCTTTTAATCCATTTTTATTCAAACGTTATTTTTAGTGGACACCCAAGTTTGAAATAGAAACCCTGTTTTAGTTTTTCTTAAACAGTGCGTATTTTATGTCTACTGGCCTGTGCAGTCAAGAAAACTTAAATAATCTCTGGAGCACATTTTCTTTATTTCAAACACTGGTGGGCATTAAAAATAATGTTTGAATGAATATATATATATATCACTTTGGTTAAATGACGAGCAAAAGTTCTTTGTTAAGGATTTTTTTTATTTTTACTATATTGTGTGTGTGTGTGTGTATATATATATATATATATATAAAATGTGTGTTCCTATATTTTATAACATTTTGATTTATTTTATTTTGTTTTTATGCTTAATGTTTCTAGTATTCGTGGTTTAATTTTACATTTAACTTGATGCAGTATTTTTGTGTTATTTTGTTGGATTTCTTGTTTTTGTTGTTAGTTGATGTTATGCCACTTAATTGAAATGCTATAAGATAAATGGCGCATTAATTGGCATGATAATGTAGAAGTTTTGAAACCAATATATGTGTATTATTATTCTTGTTTTAGAAGCATTTTCCATGTGGACAAGTAAATTCAAACAACATTGATTTGTTGAAGTTTTGATTTTATTTTATCATTGGAGATGATCCTGTTGGGGGTTTTGACTTTTTTTTTATAATAAGCAATAATTTGTTTTTTGTATTTTTTGTCTTTATGTGATATGTATGTACTAGGCTTCTTATATTATTTTTGTCTAGTTTGTGGTTACTTTCTGGTTGGTTCCTGTATAAGAGTCTATTATAATGCTTACAACTCTTGACTCAACTCATCCAGTGTGCCCACACCGAACTTCCTCACTAGAAGTGAGGCTATACTGAGTGATATGTGCATAACTCCATGGTTGGTCTCGGACATCATTTCTAAATTAGACTAACAAGGCAAGTGGAGGCAACAGGATACCAGCCATCATCTTAAAGAAATGTGCTCCAGTTCTCTCTAAACTATACAACTATTGTCTCGCTGCTTCATGTTTTCCAGCCTGTCGTCCCTCTTTTTAAGAACTCTGAAAGACCTTCTGATGCTCTAACTACTGTTCTATCAGTCTCCTACCGTTTTCAGCAAATTCTTTGAGGCTTTAATGAATACCGAACAGGTTAATCATCTTACCTCTCACAATCTACTCTCTGACAAACAATATGGATTCCGTTTAGCCCGGTCTACTGCTGATGTGCTTACAACCATAATTGAATATATATATATATTAAGCTTATGATAATAATGGCAAAGCTCAAGCTGTGGTTGTAGACATCTTGAAGGCATTTGACAGTGAATGGCATCCTGATCTTCTACGTAAGCTTTAGGGTTAGGGTATTACAGGATGATTATTTGGTTTAATCCAATCATTCCTATCAAATCATGAAATGAAAGTCGTCCTGAGTGGGTTCTCTTCCAATTCCTTCCATATGAACGCAGGAATTCCCCAAGGTTCTATCCTGGGACCTACACTATTCCTGATGTCATGAGTTCTCAAGTTAGCATCTATGCAGTTGAGACTACCATTTACTCCTGTCTCAATAGTAAATCTGTCAGCACAGACAAGGTTAATCTGGCCACAGCTCTTGAAAAGGATCTCCAATCAGTGGTTAACTGGGGCAGTAAATGGCTTGTAAACTTGAATGCCTCCAAAACTAAACTGCTCCCATTTAACAGCCACAGAGAAACTTCCCTAGAAGTATTAAGCATTAAAAACACAAAACAAACATCAATAAAATTGAATCAAATTTAGGAACAAAAATACTAAATATGCCATTAAAATTTTTTAAAACATAATACAAACTCATATGAAGGCACAAAGATGTAATATTCAAAAATGATAAAATTGACATAACATAAAAGACAAAACTATTTTATAATAGCTTATGAAAGCTGAAAGTACAAGACATTGGACAATTTATATTTAAATATTTACCAGAAACCAGGAAAATGGTCTAAAATCTAGAAAAACATAAATAAAAAAAATTCCTAAAGAACTTTCATCTTTAACCAAACTTGTTTGTATAAATGAAGAACTGCATTCCAAATATGTGCATTATATAAATTAAGAAATTTCTGTAATTAGGCAATGTTTCACAAATGCACAGAATCTGAACTAAAATTTAAAATAAAGTATTTCTTCAGCTAAAAAAAAAAAAAAAAAAAATTTCATTGTTCTCAGCTCCACAGTGTGAAAGACTGGAAAATCTATTTAACAGGCAGCTTAAAAACCAACATTACCTGTGTTGATTTATAACATTTCAGTGTTTTGATCTCTAGTCAACTACCATTCTGGCACTTAAAAGTCAATGATGTTTTATCATATATCTGATGCAAGCATACATCATGAATATGAAAAGTGTTAACTATTGTTTATTCTAACTGGTATAACCAAACTTGGACTGTTCCTATCAGCAGTGGCAGCAGCCGAAGCCCAGACTTGTGTTCCCTTTTGCCCAGTATGGATTGGGCCATTTGATACTATTTAAACTGCTGTGATTTCTCTCTTGGCAGTTTCACTCCTGGGTAAGACGATAAACTATGTCCAACAGCAAGGCCTCTGATCAGGAGGTTTTGTTGAGGTGTGAAACCACCTCTTAATTGATGGTGTTCCCAGGTTCACCCTGACCCAGAGTGGTAGCAACTGTCAGGGTACCAGGTATATGCAAATAGTTAACGCCCCCAAACTGGGGTCAAAATATGTGAAAATAGGTTTTAATACCAGCAAAACATTTTTGAAAAAAATATTACCAGCAATAGATTTTTGAATTAAAAAATATTACCAGAAATAGATTTTTGAAGAAAAGAAAAAAATATTACCAGAAATAGATTTTTGAAGAAAAAAAAAAAAAAATTACCAGAAATAGATTTTTGAAGAAAAAAAAAAAACATTACCAGAAATAGATTTTTGAAGAAAAAAAAAAACAAAAAAAAACATTACCAGAAATAGATTTTTGAAGGAAAAAAAAAAAAAAAAACATTATCAGAAATAGATTTTTGAAAAAAAAAAAAAAAAAAATTACCAACAATTTTGTCGGCATTAAATAACCCGTTGAGGTTGATATGCCGTAAAACAAACCAAACCAATCTCTCGGCAGTTTACTTGCCTAGAGGAACTACTGACATTTGAAACCAGACCTGGACTCTTATTAATGGTAGCAGAGAATTAAAAATGACTACTTACAAACATCCACCCACATTTGGTAACAATGACTACTCCCAATGGAAATAGGAAGTTGAATTATGGCAAATGTTTACTGAAATGGACAAAACAAGGTATAGCACTGGCACTCTACTTGGAAGGAAAAGCACAAGAAATTGCCACAGCTATAGATAAATTTCTCCTAACAACTGATGATGGTGTTAAAAATGTTCTAATAGAATTGGATAAATTATCTGAGAAGGAAACGACATCCCAAATGTATGAAGCCTACACAAAATTTGAAAATTTTAAGACTGATGTACCAATTTAAAAATTGATACCGATACATTATTATTGCTATACAAAGCAAATCTTAGTGAACAGCAAAAACAGTTGGCTGTACACAAATGAAGTATGAAATCATGAAAATGTTCTGACCAGACTACTGCCAAAACGGAACTGCAGATAAATAATGAAATGGAAATAAAAGCAGCAACAATGATAACAGAAAATTATAATAGAGGCAGGGAACTGTTTAGAGGATCTATGTATAGAGAAGCAAGATACAAAGGACGCAATAGAAAGACCATTGGAATGGGCCCTGGAAGAATGAATCCTGTATTAAAAGTAGTTGTATCAAGATGGTTTGGTAATGGAAGCTTGGAATGCAGCAATTGTAGACACTGCATGTACCAAGACAGTTTGTGGTAATGAATAGTGGCATTCCATGCTCAATTCACTATCTTTTGAAGAGTTAAAATCTGTCAAAAATGAGAAAAGTCAGGTACCATTTAAATTTGAAGGTGGAAGGATACTTAACTCATGTCAAACCGTTACTTCCCAGCAAAAATTGGCAATTGTTTAATATAAAAACAGAAGTTGTAGAATATAAAATTCCACTGATGTAAGGAATCTCTAGCTAAGGCAGAAACAATTATTGACATCGAAAAATAACATATAATGCCATTTGATCAGAAAGTAAACATTCAAACCACATCAACAAGACTATTGTGTGAACATCATGAGAAATGAGAAGGAAACTACCAATGATGAAAATGTTTTCATAGTTGATAGCAACATGGAAAGAAGTGACAAAAGAAATACACTTAAAATTACACAAACAATTTGGTCATACTTATTGTTAAATTTATTAAAAATTGCAGGCAAAGTCAATCAGGAAACTGAAGGATGTTTACAAGAAATGTGTTATTTGCCACAAATATACACATCCTAAAATGAAACCAATAGTTGATTTTAATCCAGCAAATGATTTTAATCAAGTAATTACTCTTGACCTTCATGAACTTGGTCCTGGCTTCTGGTATTTACATATGATTGACTTGTTTAGTAGATTAAGTTATAATCCATAGTAAAGAAGCAGGTGCCATCGTAGATAAGTTTATGCAGAATTGGGTTGCTATTTATGGTGCACCTGAAATTGGTCTTTTTACGGATAATGGTCTTGAGTTTAACAAGACTTTTCAAGAAATGGCTGAAAAGTTTAATCTATCACTCAAAACAGCTGCGGCTTATTCCCCATGGTCATAATGTGATCCTGACAGAAATCATTAAGAAGGTTATAGAAGAAAATGTTATTTCATGAGAAACTGCTACAAGTTGGGCTATGAATGCAATGAACTACTTGGTTAAGTGTACATGAATTTAGTCCATATCAGATAGTGTATGGCAGGAATCCAAACTTACTAACTAATATTATCAACAAACCCCCTGCTCTAGAAGATAAAACTATTAGTGAAGTGATGAAAAGACATCTCACAGGATTACAGAAGTACGAAAAGCATATTTGGCAACAGAATCATCAGAAAGAATCCAAAGAGCACTGAGAAAACAAATAAGACCTAAAAGAGAAGACTTTAAACTAGCAATGCACACTCGTGACCAAAAACATTGGAATTAAAATTTTGAGGCATACTCTCTGCAGTAAAATCAATATAAGATCACAGTCAATCATAGTCTTAAAGTCAAACCTATATCATTTAATAGCATAGAAATATATCATATAGTACAAAAAAAAAAACAAAAAAAAACTAGTTATTTAGTAGCAAAATAAAAACTGCCATAGCGCTCATTTTAGTGTGTTTTGTAGTATTTGAGTTTTTTGATGTTGTTGATAATGACACCCTAATTTCAAAATAATATTCTGGCAAAACTTTTTTGAAAAATTTTGTGAAATTTTCAGACAAAATGGATTGATTTTCAATCTGTATTAAATTATAATTTGGTAACTGCAAAATGCAGCTGTACCCTGTTAAAGTTGACTTTAAGTGTTTCGGAATTAAACTATCACTAATAACATTAATATGTTGGTAAGTAACATTTTCGTACATCTTTTTGGTATAAAAAAAATTTTCCTGTAATCTTCATCAGAATATTGTTTTGAAGTTGGAAAAATGTTTAAATTCAGCTTCAAAATGGCTGAAAAATACATAATTTCTCCTTTCTTCAAACTTCATAAACAATGCATTTTAAAAATGAAAACATGTTATCTTCATTGTTTGAGTAGAAATTTCTTGTTTATTTTCTAAGATAATCTTTGAAATATTTCCATGGTTGGAAAGAGAATAAAATAAACTTTATATATGTGCACTTTGTGTTTATTATCAATTTCGAAAAAGATACGAACTGTTAAAATAATAAGATAAAACTGGTTGTGTTCAGTTTGTAATAACTTACTGGACACAGCAGCAGCCACAGTTACTTGACTTATTTTTCCTTGAAGAAGAAAAAAAAAAAAAAAAAAAAAAAAAAACTGGTTGTGAATTTTATAAGAATTTTCAAATTTTTTTATTTAATTAATTTGCTCGTTTCTATTTATTTATTTTTTATCTTTAATATTTTTTGAACAAGAAGTCTGAATTGAATATTTATTAATGAGCTAAGTCAGTTTCAAAATGTTTTTATACAAATTCCACAACCCTGGCTATTGACAGTATTGTTCAAATTTCCAAGTTACCAACAAAATATGTCATGGAACATTTTATTCTGTAGGAATCATAACAGATTTTAGTGATGATGGTGTGACAGTGGATTGCGTTCATCCTGGAATAATAACTGGAAAATATAAATGGCCTTCCCGAAAAGACTGTCAGATATATGAAAACAAAAAAAATCTTTGCTGTAATAGACTCTCCACCTTATCCTGTAACAGCCTGTTTGTATAAACTAGATGATTGGATAGAGATTAATGACTTGTACTAATCATACAAAGCAAAATATTTCTGAGATTAATGATTTCCAGGTAAGATAACATGTATTCTATTTTAGAATAGCAAGGAGTCGAAGGAGTTTGAATTGAATATTTATTAATGAGCTAAGTCAGTTTCAAAATGTTTTTATACAAATTTCACAACTCTGGCTATTGGCAATATTGTTCTATATTTGTCCAAATTTCCAACAAAATATGTTATGGAACATTTCATTCTGTAGAAATCATAACAGATTTGATAGTGATGATGTGACAGCAGATTGCCTTCATCTTGGAATATACAAATGGCCTTCTCCAAAAGAATCAGAAATATGAAAAAACTGTCTTTGCTGTAAGAGCCTCTCCACCTTATCTTGTAACAGTCTACTCCTATAAACAAAAGCAAAATATTTCAGAGGTAATAAAGTTTCTGCAAATGTACATGGCTCTGATTCTGATAGTGTTTTGGGTTTTTTTAATGGAAACAATAAGCAATAAAATTATTATATATCTAAATTGAGGTAAATGAGTTTATGAGGTTTCAATGGTTTATTTTTTTTTCTGTTAGTTTTATGCAAAAAATAACTTGGTCACTACTGGAAGATCTGTTTTTAGAATATTTTTCATTTCAAGTTGATTCAAGTGAATTATTGTTGTCCTTATGTTGACCTACTCATTCAGAGCTTTTATTTGATATAGAAATTGACTGTTTTTTTTTTGTTTTTTTTTTTCAAAGCTCAAGATTTTTTCTAATTAAAAATGGTCACCATTAATATCAGTTGAAATTGTCTATTGATGTTAGTGGCCTCTATGGATTAAAATACATCTAGTTAATTGCTGACAATAATAGACCAAAAAATGCTCCTTTTCTGATCCTACATCAACAAAATCTGAATTTTGGGGCTGCCATCTTGGATGACTGTAACTTCTAAATGGTCAGGAATATTACCATGTTATTCCCTATGTTGAAAACTATACTATGTGAATTTTCAAATTTATAGTCAGTGATAGTAGAGAAAATTGATTTTATCTATGAAAGTGTGTTTTTTTTTTTTTTGTTTTTTTTTGTGTGTGTGTGTCTCCACGAAATCCTGACTTTGGCTTATCCTTTTACCTAGTACAGCAATTCCTAATTTGGTTCAAGCAAAATATCCCAATAACTCTGCAACCATTCAATGAATTTCAAAATTCAAAAAGGATTTTTCTTTTTTTAATGAGTTTGATCTAATAAAAAAAAAAAAAAAAAAAAAAAATAAATTTTAAATACATTACATCAAATTTTAAAAAAAAAAATAAAAATCTGAGTGTGCACTGCTATTTAAACCAGGTGAAAAGGTATTCATAGATGGTGAATGGAAAGGGCCAGGCTGGATTATAGGAAACGACAATGTATCTGTCTATATTTCTGAGATGAGGTATTATGTACACTATTTACATTATTCAAACTATTGTCCTCATCTTTGTCGCTATATTTATTACAATGTTTCAAGCTGTTGTCCATTCCAGCCTTCTTCAGGTGGTTGGAATGTCAAACTGAACCCTTTATTTGGCTCACTGGAGTAGACTGTTCTAGTTCCACATGCCATGTTTAATGGATGTCAGTTATCAGTTATCTCCTGTTAATTCCCCTCTCCAAGTTCTCCACTGCCTTAACTGGGTATTGAACTCACACTCTTTGGGTCCTGTCACTGGATCTAACCACTGCTTTTATCCACTGTGCTATCTGTGTATATGAATTTTTGAATTATAAACCCTAATGTCCTCAAATGCAACCACTTATTAAATGAGTGCTCATTTTGGAATTTTTTGCCATTATCATTTCCATGTTTTGTGGATACATATTGCAATTTTTGTTGCTATCAAAGATTCTCTGGCAAAATCTTATTGGAACCAGTAATAGCTATTTTTGATGCCATTGTCAGGAGCTTTTCAAACAACAAAAATTGCAATAAATGAGCTCTGGTAAAAAACATATATTGTTAGAGCAAAAATTGCAATATGAGTGCTGTTAAAAAATGGATTCTGAAGACATTAGATTTATAATACCCAGAAATTCATACACAGATGTGTACATGGAACAGTGGATAAAGGTGTTAGTTAGATCCAGTGACAGGACCCAAAGAGTAAGTTCATACCCAAAAGGCAGTGGAGAACTTGGAGAGAGGAATTAGCGTGAGATTAACATTAGATAACTGACATCCATTAAAACATGGCACTGTGAACTAGAATAAATTACCCCAGTGAGCAAAATAAAGGGTTCAATTCACATTATCCAAATACCTGAAGAAGGCTGGAGCATACAATGGCTGAAATGTAATAAATATGGCAACAAAGATAAGGACAATAAAGTGAATATATATTAGACCCCCACAAAAATAAAACTAAAATGATTTGGAAATTAAGGAAATGTATCTATGGTTTAGTAGATGCATCATTAAAATGGTATCAAAAGGTAAAAACAACTATGTTTATACTCAAAGAACAAATATCTAAAATTGATCCAGTAATATTTTTTTGGTTTGATAATATTTGCCATGCATGTTGATTTTTTTTTTTATGGGCAGGAAGTGAATTCCAAAAGGACATAGTATAAAAAAACAAAAAAAACAGAAGTATATTTGAAGTTAGAAAGGAAGCAACAAGTCCATGCAAATATCTTGGATTGAATCTGATTGGTTTAGTTTGGTTTATTTAGTTTAACAGTATATAAACCTCAAAGGGTTATTTAATGCTGACAAGAATTTTTGGATAGATTCATATGAACAGAGTACACATTCTTTATAAGGAATCATTTTGTAGATCAGGTTTCATTGACATATTTCATAAAGGGGGATTTTGTCAAGAGTCAAATGTATTGCTGAAAATAATTTTTCCTTCAAAAATTGGTTACAAAACAATACAGGTAAGCAAATTTAATAAAGTTTTTTTTATTTATTTTTTTTTTTTTATATATTTTCCTGTAGAGTCCAATTTCTTTAATAAAATTTGTGTTACTTGGATTGGCATTTTCAAATAGATCCTTTAAGTTATCCAATTTGTAGGGTTTGTTTCAGGTCTGCTGGAAATTATAGCAATTTAGTAAAATGTGTTTAATGTTATATGGTTTTTGGCATGGGACACATAATGATGCTTCCTCATTTTTTTAGGTGTTGGCGGGTTATGTACATGTGTCCTATACAGAGTATGGTTCGAACCACATCCTCTCTTCTTATCTTTCTGTAACTTGAATGTCTTTCACTGAAGATTGGTAGAGATGGGCAGTTTAACCGAAAAACTGACTTTTTTCAGTTTCATATTGTGAAACTGCATCAAATTTTTTTACTAAACCGAAATCGTTCAGTTTAGTGCTATCACTACTGAGTGGCCATATCCAAAGAAACACTATTGAAAAAGACTTTCAGATGTTAATAAAATTATATTTTATCAACATTTATAGATACCATTGTAAGAGAAAAAGATTGAATAAAAATGTTAAAAACATTTAATTAACTAGTTTTAGGAAATAAATGTAAAATCTATTTATTTACAAAAGAAATGAAGAAAAAAAAAAGGAAATACGACAGATGACACTTAGAAATCATAGGTTTTTAAACATAATAAAAAAAGGAAAATACAACATGATGTCTGAAATCTATTTCAGTTTAAAAAAACAAAAATAAAATTTTTTTTGTGGTAACATTAAATGAACAAAATAGTGAGTAAGAATAAAAACAGTTGCCAGTTTTGTCTTAATGTTAAATTTATGAACTGATTGTTTGTAATTGTTTTCTAGTCAGTAAACAAGAATGAATGAAGATTTTTTTTTTTTAAATAAATGTTTTTTTTTTATCTAGGGAATGCACCTAAATTAGATATTAAGAATAATTAAAATAGTTCTAATTTCACTTTTAAAATGTGTATACTTCCAGATATGAGAGTCTCTAGTGTAAAATTGTTTGTTTTCTACAAATAAGATCATATTTCTATCTAGCAAGTACACCTAAAATTAGATATTAAAAAAGTAAGTTTTAATCTCAGTTATAAACTGTATATTTTCAAAACTGCAAGACTTTTTTTAAACCCAAAGTAAAAATTCTTTTTAGCCACTAGTGTTCAGTGGATGTTCTGCCTATAAAATTCTTCTAAACAAGGAAAATTAATTCATTTTATTTTTACAAATATCTTTATGGTTTTAGCTAGCAAATACACTTTAGGTTATATATTAAAATGATTAAAATAGTTTTTAATTTCAGTTTTAAAATGTGTATCTAAAAAGAATACATGATACTCACAGATTTGGAAATATACACATTCTAAAAATGAGATTAAAAGCTTTTAATTATTTTTAATATTTAATTTTAGGTGTATTTTATTGTTAGATAAAAAAAAATTTTTTTAGGGGAAAAAAATAACTCATTGATTTTCCTTGTTTAGAAGAAATTTATTTGCAAAACCCAATAATAATTGACTGGCATTCCAGAAAAGAACTGCCATATTTTTATTTTTTTTAAACATAGTGGTTTCATTTTTTTGGCTTTTTAAAAGCCACATCATAAAAACTAATTTCTGGAGAGCTATACCATTTTCTCTCCTAAATGTGTTGTCCAAAGAGACAAATATAGATAGTTTATGCAACAATTTCTTTTGTATTTTATCAATTTGTTAATAAATATGGTAGTTATTTATAGTTGACAATTTATTCAAAAGTTTAATAAATAAACTTTAATTGAAAATAAGTGTCTGTCATTTTACTATCATTTGCTCTTTTTTCTTTTCTTTTCTGCTTACTTTATAATTTTAGAAGGGATTCACTTTCACAGGTCAGAAGAAATGAACATCTTCCTGGTTGTAGTTTAAGGTGTCTTCTGAGTGTACAATTTCAAGAATATTGGTCACTTTGATTTTGCAAAACAAAGTAATGTAAAATTTAGTCTCAAATTAAAAAAAAAAAAAAAAAAAAAAAATCATATTTTGCATTTTTGGCTGTTTGAAACAAAATACCATTTTAACTCACTGTAAAAAAATAATTCAATGAATAAGCACATACAAATTACATATTTAGAAAAATTATTTTATTTTCTTTCCAGTCATATTTTTCAGATTGGACCAGAAATACACAAAAAATTGCGAATTGAACGGACTAAGTTGCAAATTTATCAACATCAAACAAAAATACTATCATTACACAAGAAAATGAATGGCTTCCTTAGAAAGCAAAAATACTAAATTAAAAATTGAAAACCACAGTATCTCAGAATAAAAAAACAGAATCTGATATCGAAATATAAATTGCCAAACCAACCAACTCTAATGATTGACTGGATATTAAGAAGTTTGTTGTTTACACAGCTGTTCCATAATTGCTACCATTTTTCTTTAAAATGGGTTTATGCTGAGCCAGAAATTTATTTTGCTTTTCTATTTTGCTTTTCTATTTTCAGGACTATATTCAGCGATTTCCTTGCCATTTTGTTGGCTTTTCCATTTCCTTGTATGCCAATATGGCTTGGTATCCAGCATAGGACTATTACAGCATCTTTTTCCTTATAAATAGAGTCAATCCTATTTAATAATTTATTTATTAAGGGGTATCCCAGATTTTTATTCTTCAGGGCTGTGAGTACGGATAGTGAATCTGAGAAGATGATGAATCTATCTGACTCACTTGATTCTATAATATCTAAAGCCAAGTGTATGGCTGAGGCTTCTGCACTGAAGATTAAGGCTTTGTCAGGCAATCTTTTCTACATTGTTGTGGTTGTGATAGCAGAGCATCCAACTCTGTCCAAATTTTTAGAGCCATCAATGTATATATGCTTATAATTTGGGTGAGCTTGTAAAACATTACAGATTTCTTCCATGTAATCAAATTAGAATTAATTTTAGGGTATTATTTAGCAGAATCATAGGGTATTTGATTAACCAGGGTGAGTTTTTAGAGTTGGTGGTTTTAAGAATTATTTGTATTCCGATGATGAGATTCCCAGAAATTTATGTTGATCAGTCTTTTCAATTTCTGTTCCTTCAAGTTTAAGAGTTGGATCATTGTACTTTTTTTTTTTTTTCAGATTGCAGAAATGAATACATTTTGTTTCAGTTGGGGAGAATTTGAAACCGTTTTCAATAGTCCATTGGTTTAATTTGTTTAAGCACACATGCAGTTGTTGTGCTGCAGTGTGCATAGTTTTGATCTGTAGCAGATCAAAGGTTCTTCTACATATAATGAGCCATCGACTCCTTGATTCAAGCAATTAACAATGTTGTTAATTTTTATATTAAAAAGAGTGACAGGATGCAACCTTGTGGAATTCCTTCTTGGATTTTTGACTCCGAGAATGTTGATTCTATCCAAACTTTGAAAATTCTGACAAAAAGTTATTTATCAAATTGGGTAATTTGACCTTTAATCTCAGATTATATAGGTCTTTCATTATTCCATATCTCCTTGTTGTCTCACAGGCCTTTTCTAGACCAAAGAAAATAGCTATTGCATGTTCTTTTTTAATAAAGGCCTCTCTCTAATGAAAGTTTGTAGGTGGACTATATTGTCTATGGTGCCTCTTATTTCAAAATCCACTCTGGAGATTGTTAATTAAACCATTAGTTTCAAAGTACCAGTTCAATCTTTTATCTACTATTTATTCTATGGTTTTTGCATATGCAATTTGTTAATGTTATGTATCGGAAGTTTTTTCGAGTCTGATTTGTCTTTATCTGGTTTTGATATAGGGATTACAGTAGTTTATTTCCAGCTCTTCGGTAGTTTTCCCTTAAACCATATCTCATTAAAGATGTTTAACAAACATTTTAAGGATTGGCTGCGCTTAAGAAATTCATAATGAATTTCATCTGAGCCAGTAGCTGTACTATGTGATTTGCTTAGAGTAAAAGGATGGTTGTAATCTTCTTTGTTGTTCGAGTTAAAGTTCAGCTTTTTTTTTTCTGCATCATGCCTAACTTTTTGGAATTGCTGTTTGTAGTTTTCACTGAAGAAATCTTTTTTAAAGATTTCAGCGAATAGATTTGGTATATCCTTTTTCCTTGTTATTTTTATGCTATTTTGGGAAAAGTGATTTAGAAGAGGTGATAGATTTTTGCCAGCAATTTTCCTTATATTCCAAACTTTTTTTGGTTTCATATTGGTATTTATTTTATTTATGTAATCTCGCCATGATTTTCGTTTAGCTTCTTTGACGGCTCTACTTGATATTGCTCTTTTTGTTTGAATAGATTTAAATTATGGGTTGTATATTGAGTATTAAATTTTTGTAGTGCTGCTCTATCCATGTAATAATTTCTATGCCCTCAGGTCTGTCAGCACTTTGTTTCTTAGCATGTTTCATTCTTTGAAGGTCTTTTGATTCTGCTTGTTTGTTTGATCTTGTTTCCTTTGTTTTTTCATTGGGTTCTTTTGATAATCTGTCTAGATGATGATTGTTCCCTTGTTTGAGATGGAATAGAGTTTTGTTCATCTATGTCCATTTCTCTTGGTTCTTGAATGATATATTGGGTTGTGTTATTTCTTTCATGAATTTTTTTATTTTCTTTGAAGGGTTCTATTTCTCGAAGGATTTTTGTACTATGGATTGGGGTTTTCAGAGTTATTTGTACTTATAGATTCTTTTTTGTTTGAGGTTGACAGAGTGACAGTTCTGGGCATTTTATTATTCTCTTAGATGAATTAAGAAATTGGTTGCAGTATGCCTTTCACAGGTGTTTGAGGTTTCCTATAGCCCCACTGAACTTAAATAAAGTCAATTCAGGTTTCCTATGGTAAAAATTTTCTTTCCCAAGTGAAAATCATCACAAAAATGGCAAAAGTCATTTTGTCACAGCTTATTTTCTCTCAAAAAATGGATTTTCATACTTTGATAGGGGTAAAATATTGAAAAATGACTGTTTTATCATCACCTAAACTAATATCAAGGAAACTTTTGATCTGAACCCCATGAAACTAGGTATTTTCTGAAAGCAAAGGATATATTCTTTCATTTAAAAGTAAAATTAGCTGGTGGAAATGACTAAAAAAATTTTTCAGTGGGTAAAATGTGAAAAAAATAGTGAAAATTTTGCATTTTTTTCTTGTTCTAAACAAATATTTCCCCCATTAATGGGAAATTAACCATTTTCTTTTTTTTTGAAAATCAGAAAGCCTAAATCATAATCAAACTAATTCAGGCATAAAATTGTTTTGAAGGCAATCAACATTCCTATGGGTTCAAAATGCGACAAAATCCATTGTTAATTTTCAATTATATGACTGCCAAGGTTTAAAAAAAATTGAAACCTGGCCACGGAAATCTTTAGTAAAAGGCAAGAGATTTATCTGCAATTCCTAACCACCAGAAGCCAAAAGTTTGTTTTTTTTCCCCAAAAAATAGCGATAAGGAAAATTAAACCTAATTGACGTCTAGATCAAAGGTCGGTCAGCCAGCCAGCCAGCAATAAACGGTAAGCCTTAGAACAAGTTGTAATAAAACCCACCACTCCCAGATAAAAGCAAAGAGTGAAAAAAAAAAAAAAAAAGGGTTCACCATTACTAGGGTTTGATATAACCTATGTTTGAACAATGGCTTGATGAGTTTTGTTTTGTTTTTAACACCCCGTGACCCGGGTGATGACAACAACACTTAGCAGACGACTTTGTTTTTTTCGCTGCATATCTTTCGTATTTCCCATTGCCGGTCCATTTAGCCATTTCTTTTATTCAATGATGTTCATGCCAAATGAAAGAGAAAGGAATGAATTTTGAATGATGTTATTTTGAAACAAAAATAAATATTTTTTCATTAAAAAAAGGGGATTTTTCTCAGAAAATTGGGCATAATTTCTTAATGCTAACCGCCGAGTGACATTTTCCACAGCCAAATTGAAGATTAATTACCAGTGAATAATTCCATGTGCAAACAATAGCTGTCTGGATCCTATAACGTCGCCCTAAAAGGTCCAGAAGTTTATTGATCGCATAATTGTATTTTTCACGGTCAGTTTCCATTATTTCATCTTGATATTATCATTTTCAGACAGCCAAGTCATCAAGGATTCAGGAAAACAGTTTGGCATAGGTTTTCTTTAAGAACTTTACATTCTATGAGGTGTTTAAAATGTTACTGACGAATGAGATTTTTTGCCGAATATTTCGTTTACGTGCCATGTTGGATTTTCCTATATGACAAAAACAAGGCTTTTAAACAGCCATGCTTTACTTTCATGTCATTTATTTGTTTAATTTTTAGTAAACTTTCTGCATCTTTTTTGGTTTTTACTTGAATTAGAAGTGTTATTTTTCTTTCTTTTTTTTTTCTTTTTCACAGATTTTTACACAAAAAGTGACACTTTTCTTATTTCACCATCTAAAGATTCTATGACTATGAAAATTGTTTTTTCGTGATGTTTCATTGTCAGTTTTTGTTTTAGAGTTTTCATCTTGTCTCTTGGTTCATTTATAAGAGTTAGCCATATAATTTTGTATTTGCTGTCTGTCTCCCACCTGGGAGTTCCTTCTTAAAGGACGCTATCAAGAGGGACTAATCCCATTCACCTTAATCTGCCAAGGCTACACAAATGGCATAGTCATGATGAAAGTGGATGCGAACACCAGCATTCCCCCCACCACATCTACCCAAGCATAGTATGGTGTAAGGATCCACAGATGGCTTGCAGCCATTTTTTTTCATTCCAACTAGCCCTTGCCACTATGTGACTAGCCGATTGGATTGGATTTGGCTATTTCATCCACCTGTCTATCCCAAGTAGGGACCAAAGTGACATATTGCAGAAACTCCTGGTCATTTTGTAACAGATCAGGAGTTACTCAGTCATCCGGACTGTTTCTCGGGTATCATGGGTCACCACCCACAGCAAACAAGTGGCCCCATCGAGGGGAATTTTTAGTTTTTGGGAATTGTTTTTTGTGAATTTGCATTTTATATATTGCAATTTTAGAGGCATTTTGTATGAACAGGTAGTTTAGGAATAGTGCTTTGTGTAAACAGAGAGTTTGTAGATTATGATTTTTTTATTAGTTGTTTAAACATGTCTCTCTTTAATTTCAAGAGACTGTTTGAATGAAGAAACTATATTATTTTCCTGAAGGCACCATCCTAACTATAAACAGATAGGTTGTAGGTTTATCATATAAGTTGATAGCATGTAGGTGAAGTTTTCCTCATTTGAACAATTAGATTCTAGTCCATCTTGTTTATTCTACTATGTCTGGTAGATTTTAATGTTCTACACGAGATGCGAGTCTGAAATTCTTTTATGAAAAACACAGATTGCAGTTTAGCTAATTTCCTTGGGAACATCAGTAATTTCTTTTACGAAAATATATTGCTGGTAATTTTTATGTTTTAAAATGTATTGCTGGTAATTTTATCACTAAAATGTATTTCTGTCACCTTCACTACAAAAATGTATTTCTACGCTTTTGTAATGTTTTGATCCCAGATTGGGGATAAACTATTTGCCCATAGCTGGAACCCCAATGGGTGCTACCACCCCAGGTCAGAGTGAGCCTGGGAACAACAGCAAATAAGAGGAGGTTCCAGGCTCCTCAAAACCTCCCAATGAGAGGCCTTGCTGCTGGATGCAGTTTATTATCATACCCAAGACTGGGGTTGAATCTGAGTCAAGAATAGATGTGTATCATGTTAACAGAGAAGGATTATATTAACAACATAAGTGAAATTAGACAAAAGGAAGAAAACAGCACACTTATCCAAGGATGAAAAGACTGTGCTAATAGATAAACTTGGTCAGCTCTTGTGGATTTCCAAACAATCATATCCTGATATTGTGTTTGATGTGACAGATCTGGCTAGTAAAATTAACACAAGTACAGTTGAAGATTTGAAAATATTGAATAAAATTATCAAGAAAGTAAAATCTGATAATGTTTATACGGATGCATCATTTGGAAATTTGAATAATGGTGGCAGCCAAGGAGGACAATTTATAATCACTAAAGGAGATAATCAGAAGATGAATCCAATATCACGGCAATCCTGCAAAACGAAGAGAGTAGTAAAAAGTACATTAGCCAGTGAGCTCTATTAGAAGAGATTGACAATGCATCCAGTATCTCAATGCTCTTAGGGGAGTTGTTAAATAATAAAAAGATCATTCCCATCAAGTGTTTTGTAGATAACAGGGATTTGGTTGAAGCAATCAAATCAACTAAACTTGTTGCAGATAAGAGATTGAGAATAGAAATAGCAAGTATCAAGGAAATATTAGATAAGGGAGAAATCTGTTCAATAACATGGGTGAAGTTTAATGATCAAGTTACTAACTAAAAGAGGTGCCTGACCTTACTACATGATAGACTGTCTGAATAATGGAAAGATGACAGAATAATGTTTACCTTTAAATAAGAAAAGGAATTTGTTAGCTATTGCTTATCGTAACTGAGTAACCAGTTATCTCCCTCTCCCAACTTAATGGACTGTTCCTATCAGCAGTGTCAGCAGCAGGAGCGTAGACTTATAGCATCAACTTCTGCTTAGGGTGGATTGGGCCATTAATACTATTTAAACTGCTGTGATTTATCTCTTGGCAGTTAAACTTGCTTTCCTAGTGAAGTTATTGACATTTGAAACCAGACCTGGACTCTTACCAAAAAGAAATAGATAAAGAAAGTATACACTCCATGATTTCACCTAAAGGAAAAAACTGAAATTACTATTTTATAAAAATCCTAAAGTATTAATTTCGAAGTACTTAAATACTAATATTTGATACTATTCAATAAAAATTTGCCATAAATTTTTATAAATATTCAAGTTTAAAATTTTATTAATAAATTGAACCCATAATAAAATCAAGAAAAATACCAGTCAGAAAGTATTGAGGTCTATCAATTTCGTGAAAAGAAAATTAGAACTTTACAAATACAATATATTTACAAACAAAACATTGATCCAATTTACTTTGACAACATCAGCCACAAAAAAAAAAAAAAAAAAAACTTCACTGGGATGATCTTGATTCTAAATTTAATTCAGACGTATGCATGCATTAAGTCCTTATTTTTGAAAATATGCACAAAATAACAATTTACTTACAGGAATTTGTGAAATTTTGGTAATAGGCTCCATTTTCTCTACACAGCCTATGCTAACCTCTGGGATCCACAGGGAACAGCTTACATGAGCCCACTTCATACCACTCCTATTAAAATAAGAATCAGATATAATGAAAATTACAAAATCACTAAAGATATTGTAAGTGGAAATAACATGGGAATGCATCAATTAATCAAAAGGTATTTGCTTTTGAATAAACAAAATTAAAATTATCATTCCAATTTTCTCTACCATATTTCTGTACAGAAACAAAGACATTAACTAGCTTAAAAGCTGCAATCTTGATTGGGTCTTCATCACAATAGATAGGGAGGAATAGATGTGATTGTCAACAATAAACTACAGAAGAACTTAAAATTGATCTCTGCATTTAAGTATTGCATTAATATTTAAGCTTACCTTTTAAAAGTTCAACAATAATTCTTCCGCTGCCACTTTATTTGATGTATGTAGGCCCTTACTTTCACAATTAATTTTGATTATTCCCAATTTATTCCAAGTTATAAAAATTGTTATCATACAAATTTTGCCAAGGAAAGAAAATGAAAAATCGACAAAACCCCAAATTTCAGTAGTGCAGGCCCGGATCTGATCCAGAATGTTTTTAATTTGTTCACAGACTTGGCCTGATTCCAAAATGATATATGTTGGGCTATGGCCTCTAGGAGTAAAATTGAAAAAGTGTGACACAATGACACACTGAAATTCACATTTATATATAGATTATATCTAGAGAAATTAATAAGTCTATTTTAACAATGACATTAAAAACAAAAGGTTCAAGTTTGAATCTTAAACGTATAACAGTCTAAATTCATGATTTGGTTTTTCAAAAACAATTTTGAAGGGTGCCCTACCAATTCTGGTTCTGAGTTTTGCTTCAAAAAAGGAGGTCATCTGTCATCTCGACCTGTCAACACCTTCTCATGTTCATTGTTGGTAATTAATACCATGAAATGAGTCTTTTTAAGGAGTTGTATCTTTTCTATGACACCCCTCTATTATGCCAACCAGTGGAAACAATAGTTTTTCCATCCTCAACACAAATGATACAGGTTACAATGAAGTCACTCCGGCACACATTGAAAATGATGCCAAAACAATACTGATGGAAGTTTTTGAGGAAGCATTGATGGCATTTTTGATGGCCCTAGGTTCAGTGTCATTTTGTCATTCTTGAAGTTCTTATTGCTTAGGTACCTCCATGAGATCGCTAAAAAAAGAGCATAGCATGATGAAAAAGACACCAAATTTGACGAAAACAAAATGTTATTGTCTAAAAAAAGATCAAAGTTTATTTTAATTTTTCCTTCTTTTTAGAACATTCTAAATTTTGATAAAAAAAACCTTGTTTCTCTTTGCATCACCGGAACTAGTAAAATAACAAAGACAATTTTTAGCACATTTTTTTTTGTGACACACATTATTTTGGAAAATCTTACAAAAATAAAAATAACTGTCGTATGTTAATGAAACTTTCAGAAACTATTCACAGATGATTGAAATTATTATAAATGTTTTTTTTTTTTTTTATTAAAGTCATGGCAGAAATATTTCTTTTTATATTTATTACCCCCCCAACTAATTTTATGAAAACGCTACAAATTCAATCACATCAGGTTTAGGGATTACAATAGTTAAAAGCACAAGGCTTTGAGGAATGCAGATCATGTTTTTTTTTGTTTTTAATTCGACCCGCCACCCCACCTGAAAATCAGCTCTGAATTGTAACATACAAAACTCAATAAAACAAAGATATTTAATTTCAAATGCTTTCATGAATATGGATAATATTTTCTGAAAGCAAAATCTTTTCAATGAAAAATCAATTTTTAATACAATTATTTGTTATTTCTTAATTATAACAGATTTTTACATTTAAGTTGTTAAAATATTATAAAATTAGTAAAAAAGCCGCATCAGGTTTCCTAAGTGTCCTTATGAGATAGATCTTTTAATTTTTAGCACATTGTAAATTTTATCATTTTGACTAATCAGAAGACCCGCAGTAATTAAGAAATGTAATTTTGTGTTTATAATTGGGCTGTAAATATAAAGTACGGAAGACCAACCAGAATACAATTAAGTTGCATTATTTGAGTTAAGTATTTTCTCCACTGTTAAGGCCTTTACTTTTGCGAAACGTGTGGAGAAGTTAATTTGATTTTTCAATTTCAACTGAGAAGGGTATCTACAAGTATGAGTATCATCTTATGAAATTTATATGATCTTATTTTTATATTAATCTCAGTTATGATATTTTTCCATAAATGAAATATCAAAATTAATAATAAAATGAATGGAAATACAAATAACACAGTAAAATGTAATAAATGTACATAAAATTATAGTATTTTATGTACACTTCTGATAAAATTTCATAAGAATAAATTAATTAAATACCTTTCTTATGAAATATGAAATTTAATCTCACTCTTAACAGACTTAATTTATTTATAATATATTTTCCATAAAGCATCGTAAACGTAAAGCTAAGTACAAAAAAAAAAAAAAAAATTAGAGCACTGCTGGAAGTTTTCCTTAAAAATAACGAGGTAAATAATTTGTTCACTTAAATGTAAATAATTTCACTTTTCTCCTTCCGTAGAACAAATTATCCTCACAGAATCCGTCAATATCTCATTCATCACCTGTCAAGTGACGCGAAAGTTTTTTTTTTTGACCTGCTTTGTTTTATTTTCAAATTACATTATTTCAGTGCAGAAGCTAAGTTAAGCTTGGTTCAAAATATTTTAAATAAACATTATAATTTCTGATTTTCTTAAAATAAGTTTTGAAAAAATGATAATTGATATTTAAAAGAATTTCAAAGGGAGATTTCCAGTTTTTTATAAAATGAAAAAAAATTTCTAACAAAAATTTCGGACATGCTAGGAACGATTAAAAAATGTAAAAAAATACCCCAAAATAGTTTGATCTTTCCCCTTAATAATAACAAACATTTAGACATTAAAATTTTGTTTTCGTCAAGTTTGGCATCTTTTTCTTCATGCTATGCTCTTTCTTCAGCGATCTTGTGGAGATAGCTATTATTGCTCCAGATAACAATTTGTACAAATTGTTCTCTTGATATCAGAAGATATTACACATTACACATCCCAGATGTGTGAAATTTTGGACTATTTCAAGTTACCAGGACAATGAATACAGAAAGGGAAAAGCTAACAGAGGATAAATTATCTTTAAACTGACTTCTGTAGTCTTTGCAAAGCATGATGCTATATGTTACAGGGCTGACTTAACAACTAAAACAGCAGTATCCTCAAAAAAAGTCTATGTGGTACTGAACTTAATTAAGACTAAATAGGCTGCCATTTTTTATGTGCAGATGTATACAAATTTGCAGTCTATTTCAGCATCATGCTAAAGAATATTCAGAAAAGAATTTGAGAAGTCACTGCAATATCTGACTTAAATAAGTTGTAACTTAGAGATAAACAGCATATAATCCTAAACATTTTGTTGAAGGACATTAGAAAAATACAAAGGTATTTCTTTTACCCAAAATATATCTGGTACACTGAAACAAACTATCCATCAAACCAAGATTAAAAGCTTTTTAAAAATTGCATTACTTTTTGTTAATTAAATTATACAAATGCACTTTCTATTTTTTAAAGGAAGAAAAAACAACATTGTAGTAGTGAACTGATAAATTTTAATACAATACCTTGTACTTTTCATGGCCCCATCAACATTTGGGCACAATATACAAACAGGTTTTACTCCTAAAGAACATGGTCTACACAGCCAGCTACCTTCAGGAATTGTTTGAATACCATAACAAGCCTAAAAACAAAAAGAGAATGATCAATCAAAATGACAAATAAAGATAAAAGTAAAAAATAAAAAGATGATCACTTAAGTGAATTTGAAAAAGAAAATTATTAATTTTCTAGGGCAATACAGAAAAATAAAAACAAGTAAAAATACTTATTTCCCATATTTAGACCACATTTTTTAAATGCTATATCTCTTTCAGACATATGCAATCATGGCTCTCCAGATTCCTTTGCCTTTATCTGTAAAATGCTATGACTTCTTGGGAAAGATAGTGCAGTGGTTTCCCCATTGATTTCTCCAAGATTTTGAATTCAAAGTAGTCCTACACTGATTGTCTGCAAAGGTTATATAGCCCCAGTACCCTGCTATTTAAGCCATAGCTGGAGGGAGAAGACATACTAGCACCTTTTTTTTACTGAATATAAGAGACTAAGCCAGAGTTTGTACTTGGCTTGTTGATTTCACTTTCTATGCCAATAACCATTACCATTACTGTACTGTACTGTACTGTACTGTACTGATGCGGCATTCACCCTGGGCGGATTGAGCCGGCTTCTTCCTGTTATGAGAAGAAGATTCTTGGGATAAATTACAGAAGTAGGGTACCCAGGCCTACTGGATAACGTTCTTTGCTTGCCGCTTAGTTCCCACAGACGCAGACAGGAACGACCAAAAGCTGAAGTTACCGATGCAGACGCCCTTGATTTTCACCAGAGCCCTTGTTAATTTTCCGGCGTGTGTGTCAGACCTGTCCGCCTTTGGTGGCCCTACCAGGAACAAAGTTCCGGGCGGCATAGCTCTGACACTACCGTTTACACCCCCCCACCGACTGTGAGGTAAGGGTTGGACTTACCATTACCTGCATATCTGAATAAATTAGAAGATATATTAGAGATGTATTAAGTGTAGTATAGAGGGAAAAGAAAGACAAGTAACATCATTGGATACAAAATTGTGGTGATATTAAAATCTATAGGAAAAAGAGCAGATAACATGTTAGTTTCAGGTTCTGCAATTCATAAACTTTGTGTATCTTTCTTGCTACATTTCAAAGAGGTTTTATAATGACTGTAAAAAAAAACAAAACAAAAAAAAAAACTTTCAAACTGGGCAAAGTTCCTTTGAAAATTGCTGAAACACCTTAATTCATTGTCTGTAATAATTTGATGTGCCTACCTGATGAACACAAATATCACAGCCATCACAGAACACCATTTCATTATTCTCTTCACTGTCAGGCTGCAAAGACAAAATAAGGATAATCTTAATAAATTGCATGTCATCAGAAGTAAACACACAGTAGCACATCAAAACAATTACATCTCGCATTTAAGCAGATTTCAGTAGAAAATACACTGAATTTACAAAGTGAGAATGGAAGAGCACAACAAAATAGAAAAAAATGTTTTAAGGTGAAATTAATTGTCTTTGCAAAAATCTATATATTTCCAAGGATTGTAATTTTCAATTGATAATTTACTTTTGTTAACACATCAAGTTTACTTTTTGCAGCTGAATTTCAACAAGAAAATAGTAAAAAATGGAACTTACTGAGCGACAAACATCACAGATAACATCTTCATCATACTCTATTCCAAGTCCTTCTTCAGTTTTGATGGTTTTCTGCATGCTTTCATGACTCTAAGCAAAAAAATGACATTGTTGATCCAAATGTAAATTAATCACTTCAGTTTTCTTGGAGTAAAATTTTAAACAAATCTTGATCATTATTCATAATTTTGACTAGTATTCACTTAGATTTTGATTTTTTTTAAGTTACTTTTTATCACAGCTTTACTTATGCCATCAATTCACAGCAGTGAGCAGTGTAGATTATAAATAACAGATAAACTGTGAAATTTGAATTCATGTCCCTTTTGTCTTAGGAAAGCACGGTAAAATGGTAAATGCTTAGCTATTTTAACCACCACTACAAAGACTTGACAGCTTTACAAAAATATCAAATACAACCTATAACACATCACTGTGTCCATGACTTCTCTCAGTGCCATTGCAATAAAAACCAACTGAACAAGTCAAAATTAATAATAATGGTTAACAGCTAATAAAAAATAAAAAAAATAAATAAATAAAATCTTACTTGGTTTTCTAACTCCTCAATAATTCTCTCCATAATCCACTCATCTATCATACTCTCACCTAAAAAATAAAAAAACAAGATTAATTATTATTCCAATTTGAGAGAGAGCGAGAGTGAGAGAGAGTGCGAGAGCGAACAAGAGAGAGAGAGAGAGTGAGCGAGAGAGAGAGAGAGAAAAAAAAAAAAAAAAATAGTAGGCTTAAAACCTTTTGGTCTTACAACCCAGAAGTTTGTAGCTCTATTTGAGATAATCTTTTTGATTATTATTCTTATTTATTACTTGGGATAAGTCATATTTAAATGTTTTACTTGAAACTATTTTTATTTAAATATCATTCTCCTAAAATTTGCAATAATTAAATTCAATAATTTTACCAGCCTAATATATAATTTGAAATGAAAATATGGATTATCTAGTCCTTAAAATTGTTTAAACAGTTTAAATGAAAGTATATATTATCACTCCAGATATCTTAAAGCTTTACATGTGTGATGAAATGGGAATAAAAATATTGTACATAATACAAAATAGTCATTTAAACAGTGAGAAGTGTCTTAAATAGACATTGCTACCACCATAAAACATGTGGTCCAGATTAAGTGTATTATAAGCACTAGGCTAACAATGAATATTTTCTTCAGTCAAAGCAATGATGTCATGAGAAATTTTGCAATTTCAAGGAAACTGATTTAGGAGTATAACAAATTATGTTGCAGAAATATGGAAATTAAAAGTACTTTTATTTAGGTCTTCATCCAAATAATGACATTATTATGACTGGCATTTGCCAAGGTTGACAATAGAGGTAAGAGTTTTTACTAATACTGTTTGGGCAAGTAAAACAGTTACAAAAGAGTAGTTTGTACAAATGATCATTCACCTACTTTCTTCCATCAACCATTGAGTATTACTTGTGATAAAACCATTTATTGAGACAAAAGGGTAATGGGATAGAGTGTAGGGAGAAGTGGATGCATGGCTTAATTGTGAAATAGAATTAAAACTGCAGATCCCATTTTCTGTCCTGTTACATCATCTCACATATACTCGCTATTTTTTTCCTTTTTTAATGCCATATCCCTTCGGGACGTGGGCAGTGATGGCTCACCATATCTTCACTAATATCTGAATTACTATGACTCCTTGGGAAAGATAGTGGTGTGGTTTCCCGCTGCCTTCTCTATGGTTTTGAATTCAGAGTTGCCTTTCTCCTAGACTGAATGCGACCCAAGGTTAAGAGTTCAATCCTACAATTATAGTGAACTTTGCATTTAATAAACCCATAAGTTTTTAAACACCTACAAATGATCACAGCAAGGCCTATCCTTTTATAATAGCATCAATAAGCTGTTACTAATAATAGTAATAGTGGGGGAAAAAAAACTAAAGACACCATGGTCTGCAAAAATATTAGGTATATCAATAAAGACCAAAAGAAATAAATATGAAAATTTCTTATTTACCCATCTCTTCTCGTTCTTCATTGACTTGTGTGAGCCAGCACACATCAATGTCATCAAGGTCATAACGCACCACTTGTTCTGCGAGCTGCTGCATTCCAGTCAACTCATGCATGCCTTGACGATATGTCTCATCTGCTGCTGCATGCAATAACTTACGAGAATTACGCAAACTGAAATCATGAAATAAAAACCTTAATATTAAAAGATATAAAATTTATTTGTGTATTTTGTAACACTGAATTATTTTCAGTCAATTCTATAGTCACATTGCAAATGGTGTAACCAAGTTTTCAATTAAATACAGACAAAAGGAAAAATAAACCACTAAACCTATTACTTGATACTTAACTGGAAAAGTAATCTATGAATTGCCAAGCAATACAAGAAATGAAACAAATTCTCTTAACCTCCTAATTAGGATGAAATAAATTAGGGATGGGTGGTTTAACCGAAAAGCTGACTTTTTTTGGTTTCATCTTCACACCGTAATCTGCACCGAAATTTTTCATAAAACAGAAATCGTTCAGTTTAGTGTGACCATAACCAAAGAAACACTATTGAAAAAGAATTTCAGATGTTAATAAAAAAGGGTAATTGTTTTCTAGTAAGCCAGTATGCCAATCACGAAATAAAGTTATTGTAGACAAGAAAAATGAATGAAGATTTTTTTTTTTTAATAAATAAATTTGTTTCTTATCTAGGGAATGCACTTAAATTGGATATTAAGAAAAATTAAAATAGTTCTTAATTTCTCTTTTAAAATGTGTATATTTCCAGATATTTCTCTAGTGTAAAATTGTTTTCTACAAATAAAATTATGTTTCTATCTAACAAACACACCTAAAATAAGATATTAAAAAAGTGTTGGGTGTTATGCGTATAAAATTCTTCTAAACAAGGAAAATTAATTCATTTTATTTTTACAAATATCTTTATGGCTTTATCTAGCGATTATATATTAAAATGATTAAAATAGTTTTTAATTTCAGTTTTAAAATGTGTATCTAAAAAGAACACATGATACTTGCAGATAAAAGCTTTTATTTTTAATATTTAATTTTAGGTGTATTTGCTAGATAAAAACAAATTTATTTAGGAGGAAAAAATAACTCATTTATTTTCCTTGTTTAGAAGAAATTTATTTGCAAAACCCCAATAATAATTGACTGGCATTCCAGAAAAGAATTGCCATATTTTTATTTATTTATTTTTTTTTTTTTTTTAAACATGAGGGGTTTCATTTTTTGGCTTTTTAAAAGCCACATCATAATTTCTGGAGAGCTATACCATTTTCTCTCTCAAATGTGTTGTCCAAAGACACAAATATAGATAGTTTATGCAACAATTTCTTTTGTATTTTATCAATTTGTTAATAAATATGGTAGTTACTTATAGTTGACAATTTATTTGAAAGTTTAATAAACTTTAATCTAAGTCATGAATTCTATGACTAAATTACCTTTAAAGCCTAAAAACTGACTTTAGGTAAACAATCCCTATATTATTACCCCAATTTGCAGTTTACAATAATTTAATGATGATAAAAAAAAATTTAATTCAGCTTTATTGCTAAATGTAAGACATTTTTTTGAACAGAGCGACTTTTTTTTTTTTAAAATGTGAATGTAGATTTAGCATCTGCAAATTTAAACTTTTTAAGAGAAATCTTGTCAAAATAAATAAAAACGAGTCATTAGATTATGAAAGCATTTCTTGGCTAAAGTACTTATTATGATGCTGGCCTCACAGCAAAGTCTGTATGTGAAGGGATCTTGTCATACAACTTTACTGAAAAGGCTTGTTTCAAAAATTTTAGATAGGGTAACCTTCAAGATATGCACTCCCGATTTTTTTTTTTTTTTTTTAAGGAATCTCCCTTCAAATTAGCAGCAGGAGCCAGCTTCACTTTTGATCTGCTTTTTCTGGAAAATATACTTGTTTTTCATCTGAATTTTTAAATTTAAATTTTGGTCATTTTTTAATAAATAGGTCTCAATAAATTGTCTTAATGAATTAACCTTTTTTTTTTTTTTTTTTTACCAATAATAAAATTTGAAAACTTTATTTCATATTTATTGAAAAATGACCAAAATAATTTACAGTAAAAGAAAATTATTTAAGAAGTCAGATGAAAAACATGTTTATTTTTCAGAAAAAGCAGATCAATGAAGCAATGGGGCATATGAGGCTGGCTCCTGCTGCTAATTGGGCGTGTGTATCTTGATATCGAAACAAGGTGGAATTCTACCTATTATATGATAGAAAAGCTTATTGACCAAATGGAACCTCTTGCAGCTAGGAACAAAGTAGAAAACTTGACTCAAACAGATTGGAAGCTGGCAAGAGAATATGTTGATGCTCTCAAACCCTTTGAAGATACAAAAATGATGTCAGCATCCAGATACTCAACAGCATCAATGATTATTCCAATTCTGAATACACTTATTGACAAGATGATGAAGTCTGAGCTGGATTGTTTTGGGGAACAGGTGATAGGCAACATTAAATTGAGATGGCCCAACTATGAAAGTGAGGAATTATACACCATCACCATATGCTTGGACTCTTGATTTAAACTCATTGTATTTTCAGATGACAGAGTATCTAGGATTAAGAGCGAGGTGGATAGATATCTCTATGAAACGAACATTGACCCATCAGCCTGGCCATTTGTTTGATGGAAGAAAACAGGATGCTCTACCCAAATCTTTCTTTTCTTGCAAGAGATTTTTTAAAGTATTCCAGTTACCTCTGTAGTGATTGAAAGAATATTTAGCAAAGCAGGGCTTGTCATCAGTAACCAAAGATGTAGGCTGAAACCTAGCCATGCTGAGAAACTGGTTTTTCTTAACCAAAATTTAAGATAATGAGATGAAACATTCTATAAATTAAAAAAAAAAAAAAAAAAAAAAAAAGGCGCAACTTTTACAGTTTCCTTTTACATTTAACATAAAGAACAATTCCAGGTTTGTTAAAACAGATTTCTGTTGCACATAATGTAGGTTTTTTTTTTTGGAGTTTTTTTTAAAAATCATTTTTCAATGAATGTGTACCTTAGTTCAGATATTTAAATCATTTTTTCATGCCTTATTTTCTATGGCAGCCATAAATGTAAAGAAAATACAAATTATTATCAGTATTTCTGGATATAAACAGGAGAATTCTTTGCCTTTAAATAAAATAATAAATCATTGAAAACAAGTGTCTGTTAATGTCAGACATTAGTTTCAATAATTTGAAAGTTCTTTTACCACACATTTATTACAATCAGTTGCCTTTTTTTTTGCTTTTTTTGCTTGCTATATAATTTTTGAAGGAATTTGCTTCCATAGGCCAGAAGAAATGAACATCTTCCTTTGTAGTTTAAGGTGTCAATTGATTATTTCAAGAATATTGATAAAATTGATCCTTTGATTTTGAAAATCAAAAAAAAATCAAAAAAATCATTCCACATTTTCGGCTGTTTGAAGTAAAATAACGTTTTAACTCTCTGTAGAAAAATAATTCAATGAAAAAGTACATACAAATTACATATTTAGAAAGTGATATGAATATTTTTAAGATTAGACCAGAAATACACAAAAAATTGTGAATTGAATAGAGTAAGTTGCAAATTTATCAATCTCAAATAAAATCAGATATCAACCGGAAATGCTATCATTACACAAGAAAATGAATGGCTTCCTTAGAAATCAAAAACACTAAATTAAAACCCAAATCGAAAAACCACGGTATCAAGAGTTAAAAAAAAAAAAAACGATACCGAAACAAAGTGCGAAACCAACCAAGTCTAAAATAGGTTGATTTATTTTTTTTCTAAGTGGGGAACTACAAAGATATTATATTCAGAATGCTTGCAGTGAGCCTGAACAAAATTTACTATCAATTTCCAAATCTTAAAAAAAAAAAAAAAAAAAAAAAAAATCCTCAACCAAAATGATTAACAAATAGCAGTTCATTTAAAATCATACAAAGATAAATGGAATTTTGAGTAAAAACCAAGAGGAATAAATTATTGTAAAGTAAAATATTTAAATTACTAAAGCTTACATTTTGAAGTCCCCGGTTTTGGATTTTTCTCGGAGAACTCTGAAATGAAAAGAAAGTGCTTTCTAAAAGCAATGCCCAGTATGGAATTCAACTTAACAAAATTACAGCTCTAAATTTATTTATTTATTTTTTTTTTTTTTTTTACAAATCATAAATTCTGTATTGAATCTAAGCTAATGGTAACTTGATAAAAAGATATATAAAAAGTAATCACAAAAAATAAGGAATAATTTGTGTAAATCTTTCAAAAATTTATCTTGAACATTGCAGTTTTAAGCTTTGATCAATTGAAGCAAAATACCATTTTAACTCTGTAGAAAAATAATTCAATGAAAAATGCAAAATCCAAAAACGTTTAACAACACTTGAAGAATCACAACCAAAGTTATAAAGAATAAAATAACTTACCGAACATGGATTTCTGGGATGCTTCCAGGGTTGACTGGTACCTGCACTCCTTTCTCCCATTCCTGACGCCAAGGATCAGCAATCTGGAAGTATTCCTCAGGTTGAAGAGGGTCAGAATCAGCAAGCTTCATTGCACTGATTAGGTCCTTCCGGAATAACTGAAAATAGAGTTAATAAATATTTAAGGGAAAGAGAAAACTGAAACTGAAATTTATGGATAAAGAGAAAGGAATGGACTGACAAAACTATTGTTTAGAACAAAAATGTTTTTACCACAAGATAAATATTTTTCAAAGTGTATATGGGGGGGGATTTCATGGCAGTAAATCAGTTTATAAAATCTTCAGTATTTAAACAAAAACTCAAAATGTCAGTTTTATACTTGCACTAAACAAACAGCTTAATATTGGTATTAGATGCATATATTGATTAGCATAAAAAGACAATTCAGTATGAAGTTGTGTCATTAATATCCAACAACGAAAATAGGTTAAAGTGCATTAAAGTTTTAACTATATGATCTCAAGAAAAATCTCATCTGAATCACACCAAGGAAAAACACTTTTCTTATTCATTATTTTTCTTCAAACTCCAAAGATTACTTTTCATATAATCCTGGAGATAAGACTAAATTTAGAACACCTTAGGTGTGGGAAAAGTTTGCAACATTTTTATTAAAATTGGTTGTTAATAATCAATACATGTATCAATTGCCAAATTGTTTTCCAATATTTCATATAACATTATGCCTACATTTTGAAAGCTTTCCAATTTTACTTTGATAAAATAACTAGCTTCAGCACAAAGTTGTCAATAAAATTTTGAACATTAGAAGAATCTTTAAATTTTTGACCAGATAGGGAATGCGGCATGAATCAAAATAAACAACACAATGGCACAAAGTCTGGTGAACATTAAGAATTTACTATCTCAATTCCTGCATAGCATTTTGAGCCACCAAAACAAGGTTAAGTATTGTCAAGCAGTAGTATGACTTTCTGGCATCCATTCTGTAAGTGGCCTTCCTCCAGACCCTTTAAATTAGGTACTTCCATTTTTTCACTAAAAAAGAGCATACCATGATGAAAAGGGGCACCAAACTTGATAAAAAAAAAAAAACTAAAAACAAAGTTATCATTAAAATGGTCATTATTAGGAGGAAAGACCAAAGTATCTTTTTTATTATTTTATTGTACTTTTAATTCTTTCTACAACATTCTAAATTTTGATTAAAAATCTTGTTTATTTTTTCTGTCAGCAGTGGCCCAAAGACTACTATGGCTATTTTAACACATTTTTTTTCTGGTAAAATACACATTGATTTGGAAATTCTTGCAAAAATCAAATAATTGTCAGATTTTAATGAAACTTTCAGGACTTATTCACAAATGCATGAAATTATTAAATTTTTTTTTTTTTTTCCACATCTGTTCATTTTAAATTTTAGGTACTGCAAATGAGTGGAGATACCTACTTTAAATGTAGCACTCAAACTTCAAAAAGGTAACAATTGTAACAATGAAGTCAGTTTCACTAACTCAGCAATTCATAGTACAATATACTATTCATATCCCACCAAATACAGAGCAATAACCTTTTTTTTTTCTTTTTTAAAAAGTTAGGTTTTGCTACTAACGTGACAGACCATCCCAGGTCCACCTATGACTTTCAATGCTTCAGATTATAATAGTAAACCTACTTTTCATCGGCAGTGCCATGGTAATTTCCACAAAAATGATGAATTTTTTTTCTATATCTAGTAAGAAGTGAAATGCAGATGGTAAGAATCTCCAATGGTTCACTTGAACAATTTATGCAGAACACGTTCCCCACCTTTTTAAAAATCTTCCTTAAATTCTAGAAATGAGTCGACTGAAATATTTTAACCAATTCCAAAAGACTTTGCAGGTCATTATTTCTAAATCATTCTGGTCTGTCATTGTATTTGTTCTACAAGTCAAATTTACATTTCTTGAACTTCATAAACCCTTCATAATACACATTGCTTCCAGCCAAACCATTGCCATATGTTTCTTCAATAATCTTAATGTAGCAAGTGTCTCACTCCAGATCATACCAGAATAGACTTTGCACTGTGTCCTTCAAAGAAGCTAGGTGTAAGATTGACCTGAGGTGACCTCTTGACCAATGAGTCCATGCGACAGACCCAGCTGCACTTAGGTCATAAGCATGAGAAGAAACATATTATAGGAGATATATAAACATTCACCTCAGAGAGTAGATTGGCAGTCTCTCAGATGAGAACGCCTGGGTATGTATTCAATTTCTAGTTTTCAAAAAAAGAGGATGCTGAGAACTTTTGCACACACCCATAAATTCTATTTCCTCTACCAATTCAAATATGTTGGTACATTCTTTAACTATTAGGATGATTTTGGCAGATAAATGCTCAAATATTACATGCTGCAAATACAAAGTAGGATTTATTACATGCCTTTTTTATCTAGCAAAATAATTATCAAATAACCATACAGGTTAAAAATCATATTTGAAAATCCTACTTATTTAATTTTAAATTCAATTTTACTTATGACTTAAAAAAATATGCAGAAGTTGTGATACATAAAGTTCACATTGCTTTCATTTTAAGTAACAAAAACAATAGAGTATTTGATGACAATTTTTATGGACATATTTGATATTTGCTTTTTAATGTAAAAGAATGGATATTTAAGTTTAATTTACAATATTATTTTCAAAATGTATAAGACATGCCAAGAATCTTCTGCATTGAAAAAAGGTAAAAATGAAGTGACTGATAAAATCTTTAATACTATGTTTATTGCATCAGTTATGCATAAGAATAAAGAAAAATTGAATCAAATGATAAACATCTACAAAATGCATCAAGATTTCAATATACCTCAGCAGGTTTGTTGTGGTTTGACCCAAAACTTGGACTTCGCATTCCATTAGGACTTAATTTGCTGGCTGAAAGAAAAGTTTTTATTAAAATGAAAAAGAAAAACATGTTTAAATCTTAAAATAAATGTAAAAAGCACAAGAATTCTTTCTTTGCAAGTTCTCTTGTCCAATAGCCAAATTAAATTTAATTGTAATTAAATAAAATCCATAATAATGACAAATTTAAAGCAAGTTTAACATTGACATATAATCAAATTGTCTGTTGTCTGTAAGCAGACACAACAAGCAAAATAAATGCTGTTGTAGTTAATTTACAATTAAAAAAAGTTTTAAGCTGTAAATACTTTATTTAAACTTATCTTTCAATTCCAGTCATTGCTTCTGTGGAAGAACTTATATCCAACAGAATCAATACTTAATGACGGTACCTAAATGAAACATTAACAAAACAGATGTCAATCTAATTTTATAAATGAAATTGAAACTATTAATAACAGAATATTAAATGTAAAAAGAATTTTAAATGAAAAGGATTATTCCACATTTTAAATGTTAATTGAGTGGCCTGATTCATAATGTAACCTAAAAATTTACATAGAACAGAACATTATAAATACAATCTTTTTTTTTTTATCATTAAAACAATTTTTATATTTTATAAAAGTCAAATCATATAGAAAGTTGTAAGAACTTTACAAATATTGGATAAAAATGGCTATTAAATTTAGGTATTATATTTTGCCAGAATGGTGTTTCTAAGGATAAAAGTAAAACTTGATGCTCATGTACTCTTTATCATCTTTGTTTCATCAAAGATTTAATCAGCTTCATTAGATTACTGGAATTAGAAGCCATTAAAGGATTTTTAAAGCATTTCGAGTTTAATATTTGCAGTAAAAGCTTAAAATTTACAACAAATATTTAATTCCCGTTTGTTATAATTTCCCATAAATAGAACTTATAAAACTTTATTCTTTGCACTAAAATAGGTTAAATATTGATCAAATTATTTCATATAATTATATATGCAAGAATTACAAACAAAAATATAATCATGTATTTTAAGACAATGATACAATAAGAAAATCTCAATGGTTGTCTTAAGTCAGTCCTAAAATTCTTAGTTCATTGAATAATATAGATATATTATGTCTACTTATTTTTATATCGATCATTTCCAATTGTTTCTTGATGTTAAAATGAAATTCAACAAGGAAGGTGCCATAGTTTTTCTTGTTTTTTTTTTTTTTTTTTTAAGTACTTTTGATTTTTTCCAAGATCATCTTCAGGAGTAAATTACAAAGACAAACTTATTGTAACTACGATAAAATCTGCAATCTGTTATGATTGGGATTTTTTAAAACATGTGCAAACATGCTCTGTTATAGTTATTCTAAAATTTTAAATTTATCCATTGTACTTACAGAATTTTTTGAAAAACAAGCATTTCAATACAAGGAAGCTGGCCAGAAATTTGTAGAAATGTAAAAGAGCATTAAATATCTGCTACACACACTTTAATATGTTGATGCTATATTCGTAATAAATTTTGAGTGTTGATTGTTTGATTTTGATGTAGAGGGCCTTGAGAATTTAAAGTTTTCATTTATTATTTTCATGGTGTAGTATATTGGTGTTGTCAACAAGTATTTTCCTGTATTGTGAACATAGACAGGAAAGTGTTTTTAGATGTGTAATAGAACTTGTATCTGACAAATGAAATGCAAGACATGTACTTACTTTTTGTCAGATAAAATCACCCAGTATTTTCTGTAATTTCAAATTATAATCAGATTTATTTAATACAACAACAAAAAAAAAATCTCATATGTACTAATATATCCCCCACTGACCACAGTAAAAAAAATAAAACTAATTATACATTTCCTTTTTGAAGACTTTTTTGCCAAATGAGTTTTTGATTTGATGTGTAGTGATCTTTGATTGTGCCAACCCTAAAAATGTCAACACTTTGGAGACAGAATTTGCAAAATAAAATTTTCTTCTGCATAAAAATCATTAGGAAATTGCTCTACTCTGGCTTTAGCATAAATTTTAGATACTGGGGTCATTTTTTTTTTTTGTTTTAAAAGGGCAGGCCCAACTTTTGAGGTTGATTCACTATATTGACTTGATTCAGCCATCTTAACAATTTGTTGCTTATTCATACAACCGATTTAGATTACAAAAATATGAAAAACAATCATTGATATCTAATGTTATTAAAGAATTTTTTTGTTCAATTTAAAATTGTTTACAATGGTGAAGCACTGATGATGCAATTATTAATCTGGGAGAATTTATTTTATTTATTTCTAAATTGTATGGTAAGCACCTGAGAGCATTTACTTTTCTTTCATATTCATAAAACAAGTTGTTTAGAATCTTTTACTTGTAAATTGTGTGAGGTCTCAAAAGAAATGAATTTGTTAAACATATTGGTTTGATCTCTCTCTCCCTCCTCCAATTTTGACATCAACTAATGTCTATCTTCCCCATTTCCACTTTAGCAATTGATCTTGGAGGCCTAGAACGAACTGTGACCTTCTGATCTTCATCTCATTTGCTACATACAATTTATTAGAAAAGTTATAAAATATTTAAAAATAGACTAGCCAACATATACTCAGAAAATCAACAACTCACTTTTTTATGTAAAAATTGCGTTCTTAATTATTTTTGAGGTTTTATAAGGAAAATAACTACAAATATTTGTAAAAACAAATTTTAAGGTAATAATGTTATGTTATTGTTATATTTATTAAAATGTTTAATAAAATCAGAAAGAATGTTATTAAGTTTTGAAATAATAATAATAAAAAAATAAAAAATAAAAAAAAAAAAAATAAAAAAAAAAATCAAATAATTTGCTATTATTGAAAATTACATTAAAAACCCAGACACCATTTAAGATTAATATTTCCATAAAATTTGTTCCTTATATTATACTAGATTTAACACAACCAACTTAACTGTATGCAATAAATCTTCTCAATCAAATAAAAAAATTGTATTTCAGTTTAAATTCCCTTTTTGGGTGATTAAGTTTTGAGTTTAAATGCACGGGCTTTTAAAAAACCACCATCACAATGGAATGCAGGTTTTATCACAGTTACAATAAGTTGTAATTTACCCTTGAAGATATTCTTTGAAAAAATTGAAAATACCTAGCAATAAAAAAAAACTATGGCACCTCCAGTGAGATATGTTTAAATGAAGATATGCTGCCTATATATATATATATATATATATATATATATATATATATATATATATATATATATATATATATATATTTTTTGACACACAGGTGTGTATGTGCAAGATGCTATCCTTTATGTCTGTTTATCACTTGGTCAGGTTAAAAATGACTTGATCCAAGAAATATTTTTTGAAAGCCATATGGATAACAATTCATAATCCCATTATACCTCTGCGTTCTTCTTCATCATCACTACTAAGACGAGCCCTCTTTTCTCGCTGATATTCAGTTTCTGAAAAAGAAACAAAAAAAATAGATTGTGTAAAATATATACATTATTTGAAAAATGGATAGAACAAAAAACACCTTTCAAAGATAAAGAATGCTTTAAAGCATGCAATATACAAATATAAAAAAAATAATATGCATAAAAGATTGTCTTTAAGAAAGAAAAAGAAAATAGAAAGAATATGAAAGTGAAACAAGCAAATAAAGGTTTGTAGAAACCTCAGTAACAGCAAATGTACAGTCATTCTAATACAAAATATATGAAGAGAAGCCAAACCACCTTCTGCCAGTATGTTATGAAATGTGCACAGATTTAACTTTAAGAAAAATTTATTTTATATACATGCAAAAAGAAATTAAAAATTTAGCAAGCTGAAAGACAAGCATACACACACAAGCATATAGACAAACAATATTTTTTTATAAATATGAACACACAAATATTCACGCATACAAGGATGGATCAATAAGTCCGTAGCCTGAAGTATAGTGAATAGCCGAATTGTGATCTGAAATATTTACTGTATGTTCAATCTGAGTGATGAATATTCAACACTAAATTAAATGCATTGACAAAAGAGGAGATTAAGCTGAAAATTTGTGCAAAATAAATGCATTTTTCATTAGACTGCGGACTTAAACATATGCACACACATACAACTCAGTTATATATGGATAAATTTCAGAGATTAATGACCAAAAAGAAACTTGTATATGTATGTGCCAGTAGATTTATTTTTGACCAAAATTTATGTGCAATGGTTAATGCTTGAATTCTGACATTCTAAACTAATTTTCTGTCTACATACGAAAAGATTAAAAACACACAGCTCATGCTGGTTTTAACTAATCACATTATTAACAAGCTGACAAATTTTTAGTTCCCCTGCCCCCAATGGCCTAGTCATATAACATTTTTATTATAACCAGGATATTCACATACAAGCATGTTAATTACCAAACTCAGGCTAGACTAGCAGAAGGTCACAAAGAATACAATTTAACAAACTCCTTAACTAACCAGTGGCATACCATTGGTAACTGCAGACATCAAGAAAAGTCATGACCCTCTCCTGTAAGTGTAATTGAGACAATATGTCATGACATATTTCCAGTGCAATTATTAATACTTGGCATCTCATCTATAAATGTTACACATGCTTACTGATTTTTAACTGACCTACATTTGAATTAGATATAAAAAGACTTATCATGCAAGAAGTAATTGAAGTATCAACACTGTCTAATAATATTAATATAAATAATACTTACATAATGGCAATATTCAAAGTACATACACGCATAAAAAAGTAAAAAAAAAATAAAAAATAAAAAAAGCAACAAAATGAGAATGCGAAACTCACCAGGGCTTTGTTCCCTTCCTAAGGATTTCTTGCTTCGAACTGACATGGTTCACTGCAAAATGAAAAATAAATTTTTAAAAATTTGAACAATATATGTATTTTCCTTCTTCATAACTAAAAATATTTTCCTAATGTAAAATTAAACGCTAATAGAACACCTGTTATAAGGCTGCAGACCATGACCATAAAGATGTTATTCAATTGTTGGCTTTTAACCATATACAAAACAGTTTAACAGAAAAAAAAAAAAATCACATTAGAGAAAAATCAATTTTTCTTTAAGCAAAAGCAATTTAACATTAAATTACAAAGTCTGTGTAAATGGTCATTACCATACAATTTTCTAAAGCTTATCAACCCATTTCAGGTTATTAAAAAGCAGAAAATAATTTTTAGAGTGTAAGAATTTAGGGTGGGGAGATAATAATGGTTTAGTGACACAAGTCTTAGTAATTAACCATAGCTGTTGGGAGAAGTGGATCCATACCTTTCCCAAGGGTGTTTGCATGTAAGTGAATATAACAAACAGAAATTGAAACTCTGAGCCATTATCCATTACACCACATGTACATCCAAGCTTACAGCACCTGGTATTCCCAAGCAGTCACCCATCTAGGTACTAATCAGGATTGACATTGCTTAATTTCAGTGATTGTACAGGAACCAATGTTTCAAAGTGATGTGGCCGTAAACAATATTATTAATAGTCAAGGTTTAAATTAAGAGCTGACAATTTACAGCAATCAAGCCATTCTTGTATTTATAAAAACTGTTATAATTCTATAAATATTAACATAAAATGGCCAAAATATACTACAAATTATAAAATGCTATACACCAAGTTACAAAAAAAAAAATAAAATAAATAAGTGTTGCTATTTTGTTCAAAACCAAAGTTTTATTTTATAATTTCTTTTGGTTTATCAAAATGCCAATTGATGTCATAATTGTTTGCATTATTTTTCACTTTTAAGCTTTTTTAAGATTCCTCTGCACAAAAATCTGCTGTGTAATTTTATTTTTTCAACTTTATACCCAATTATTAAAAAAAAACTTACAATACAACTTTAATATAAATTACTTGGCTCATTTTATATCATATCACAAAATTAAATCTTATCAGTTTGAAGGCATGTTAAAATTTATGGCATATTTACAGAAATTAAGTCTTTATTTTCTTATTACATATAGTAAGCAATGAAATAAAAACTCACTATCAAAATACATTAGATACAGATTTTTTGTTTTTAATTCTATATGATCATTTATAATGCTCACTAACAATTTATGCAAATGTTTTTTTTAAAGAAAATAGCATTATTTTTTATTAGAAACTGAGGAAGAGAAAATAAATTGTAAATATTTTAAGATTATCCCTAATGAATAAATATCCATTGTCGAATTAATTCAGATGAGTTGCCAATTCTAAAGAGAAATGATAGCTTATAAAGATAAAATTACAAGGTCTGTATGTGCCCACAACTAAATATTCTTCATAAAACCTGATATGACAGAAAACATTTTAGAAATTAAATAAAGTCATCTAAAAACAAAAATAGATATCTTCTTCCACTTGATCTAATCTGTCATAAACATTTAAGTTTATTAGGAGCATGTGCAAAAGTTTAATTTGTGAAATTAGTGAAAAATGTGTATACCTTTTTTATTCTTAATGTAATCAAATATTTTCTTCCAATATAGTGTTGCACAGAGACTTTTTTTAAAAATCATTTTCATTAGATGGTTAAAAAAAAAAAAATCTTTTAAACAATTTAAATTTATTTAACTGATATAACTAACAAAACTCATTATCTTTTAGGTTTTAACTGGATCTTCAATCTACTTGAAGAGAAATTTTAACATTTAGTGCAAGGTGTTTTCAAAGATGGGATTGAACTCTGTATAGTTTCTATAAGTACAATTTACATTTAATATATGATGCCCCAGAAATGTCAACTTATAAACTTGCTTTCAAGAATAATATTATTAGTTGCTCTTCCTGTTTGCCCATTTTTATTCTAAAAGTTACTAATGTTAAAAAAAAAAAAATTTCATAATATTAATAATATAGGTTAATGATTAACAAGTAGATCATAAGGTAATGTACTCAATTCAAGAGACGGTAAAATTATATTTTTAACTATTAAAAAAAAATAAATAAAATATTTTACTTACAATGTTAATCTTGTACCTGTCAGATGTGATGGCTATTTACATGATATAAATGATATAATAATTTTCTCTTGTTATCTCAAAATTTCAAAAAAGATATACTTTAAGACCTTTCAACCAGAGTTACTTCTTAGAATTGCAAATATGCCTGTAGCAAGTAATCTGTTCTGATATGGGTTGCAGATTTGAGGATTAATCAATTAAGAATCTGACATTAAATGGCACTTGATCATCTTAAGTAGCAAAAAACATCTGGCAGAAACAACTTACTCAGACTGTTACCATTCATGATGATAACCTTTTCATAATCATAATGTGCAAACAGTCAAGCTTAATTTTTAATCAAAGCACTTTATACTAATACACTATTCCAGCAGAAAATTACACTAGAACTACAAGTCTAAAAAACTAGAAAATATAATAATTTTTAAATAAACTCATCTTCATTATTTACATGTGGACTGTTGTTCTCTTTGTTGAAGACAATAGTCTGCATGTAAATAACTCCTCATACCAGAAATTCAAACAAAAATTTATCTTCAGTTTCACTCAACAATATTTGGATAATTCATTAGAATATTCCATAACATAACAAATAATTTCTTTATTACTGCAAGTCAAGAACAAATCATTTATGGACTATACAATCTGAAAAAACATTTTCATTCTTAGAAATTGCTTCAATACAGTCTAATGGCAAAAAATGAGAATTTGTGCAATAAGGAAATGAGTGGTCATGTAGAGACAAATACCTTAAATACTCCATCTTTATGGCATTAAATATTTTTTGTAACTGGTTCTAAAAATTGAAATCCAAAAAGGAAAGATAAACCTAGTTAAAAAAAAAAATCTTTATCCATCAGATATGTCAAGGAAATTATCTAACTACAATAGAATTCATCTTTTGATTAATTCTTGATAGCCCATTACCATGAAATAACATCTTGAAAAAGAGCTTGCCACTCAATTAAGTATGGACTCCCTCCTAACAATACAAAAGAATACTGAAAAATTCATCACACCCTCATTATATAAATAATATATTTCAAAACTTTATATCAATCATCAAAATGCTATACTTGATTCTATGAGATGCATTTGAAGGACAACGCTTCAAATACTAATTTAAAGACAAAATTAATTTAAAAATAATTTAAGAGAATCCACTTAAAATCAATCAATTGCTGAGTTAAACAAACCCTGTAACAATCAAACTAATAAAAAGAAACATTCAAACTGATGCATTATACAAAAACTGCAGACAAAAAGTGACAATAAAAAATATTGTAAAAATAGTACAATTTATCAATCAAACTAAACATATGGTGTGCTGAAGAACTTTTGACCCAACACTTGCAAAGATTCAATCAAATGATTAAACACCAAATATTTTTTAATCATTTTTTTTTGATCAAGCCAAAAAAATTTTCACCACTCATTTGATATAATTGGTAGAAAATAAACACAAACAACAAATAAATCAACACTATCAAGCAGATCAATTATATTTATATACAAATATTATTATTATTATATGTATATACAAATACTATAAATTATTGATACAAGGAATCAAATCTTGATGTACTTAGAACTTATTGAAGTTACCTCAAAAAATGAAAAGTTTACAATATTGACAGTAATTAATAAACTATCAACTAACATTTAATACAAAAAATGAGTATGCAAGCTGAAAGTATAAAACAAATTTAATCAAAATAACATCATGCATTTTTAGGCTGAAAATTATCTAACAATTAGAAATAGGAATATGATTAATTTTTACATTAAATACCATTCCATATCATGTCAATTTAGTTTCTTTTTTTTTAGTATCAAGTAATACAATTCTCGGCTTTAGTCACTATCCCACTGCTGTAACAGCTTCTGTGCCTTTTCTATAAATACTTTCATGATAATTGTTCTGATGAACCTTCCTCTATGGTCCTTAGACATTATGAATTTAAGCACAGTACTAGATTGGTAGAAAGGTCTCATCATTTTACAGTTGAAATGGCTAGATGTAATTGCCAAGTTCTATGGTAACAGTTCAGCACTTCTCACTTGTGGGACTCTCTTGCAGCTTCTTGCTTCCCAGTCAACTTTCATCTTTAAAAATTTAAATGCAATGTCAATTGTTATCTTGTATCTTAATTCCTTTTTTTTATTGTTTGTTTGTTCTCTCCTTAACAGTGTTTTTCCCCCTCATTCTCTCATTCAGTAACCTCTTCTAGCTTAATGGCTTTATTGCCATTGAGGGTGAAATTTGTTTATTCTAAAATAGTCTTTAAAACTTCAAATGCCAATTTGTTTCATTTCTATAATCCCTTCTCTCAAACAGGTTTGAGAGGAATTGCTATCAATAGAATAATGCAATAAAGATTAAAGACGGTCAATTTCTACAAACAAAATATTCGGATAGATTTATGGGTCAAATCTAAGAGAGATAACTCTCTTGGAAAGAAACTTATAAAAGGAAATTTTTAAACCTGAGTCGAGGGTCATTAAGGTTTTAAATTATTTCATTCGGTATAAAATAGACCTATCATTTACTGAAAAATTAAACGATGATAATATAATTATGATGATATAATCGATAGTTATTTTACAACTTTTTTTCAACAATCAGTTCACCTTTGTGCTAATATTTAAAATTTATTTGCTGGAACTAACTTCATTTTAATTTGTAAAACTAGAAAATTATTTTAAAATAGTAATTAACAGAAAATTTTAAACATTCCAAAGCATGGCAAAATCCTCTAAGTTTTTTTGTTTTTTTTTTCAATGCAGTCTCCTGCCAAATTTTTATTTATTTGTAATTCATAATCAAAATTAATTCTAACTTGAAGGATAAAACAACTGAAAAAAGATTATAAAAAAATAAGAGCTCTATATCATTCATACCTAATTTTGGAAAATGCATAACAAATATTCTTTTCGTTGCTTTTTTTTTTTAAACTTAGAATTCTTAAAATGCTAAGAAATAAAACTAAAAGATTTTTTGCTTTTGTAATAAAGATTTCTTGAATAAAAAATATTTACCTAATCAATGTTTATTTTAATCAGTGATAAATATTCAGACCCATATTGTTACAAGCATGATGTGAACTATGGAACTAATGTTAATTTGTGCATGACAGAAAACAGCTTCTTCATTTAAAGACTGATAATTACAAGCATTTGTAAAAATATAATTTATGATTTTGGATGAAAGGAGCATTTTAGTTATAAACAAAATCAATTCTAAATTGAAGAGTAAATTGATTAACTCAAGATAACATTGATCTGACAGTAAACAAAAGATCATTAACTCTTTAAAACCTTGTCATAAAAAAAAAACACGTCAATTGTCAACAGAATTGTTTATTGAAATATAAATAAAAGTACAGTATATTTTCATTCTAAAACTTTGTTATAACAAAAATTACTATAAGTAATTTTTTTTTTTACTCATGGTTTTATCATTCAAATTACAATATCAACAACTTGTTTGTATAAAAGATTTTGAAAAAGCAAAATTTACACTAAAATATTTATTTAAAAATCAATATCTTGAAGTCGATTTTTCATGAACTGTAGGGAGGTCACCTAAAACCCCATGTTTTTTTCTTTCACTTTTCATCCATCAACATTTACTTTTCTCAATAGATTTTTGCAGCAAAGTCAACAAATTAAGTATGACTTAAGTTTTTTTTACTTAATAAATTAAAAAAAAAAATGATGTGATCATCAGGTTTCGATTGCAGAAATATCATAGATGAGAATCTGAAAAATCTGCATGATTGCAAAATCTATTACCTTTTTGTTTAGAAATGTTCCAGTGTACTTCATCCATTTGTTAGCAAAAGTTAAGTAAATAAGAGTCAGTGAAAAGATAAACTCAAAATAAATTTACCACATAATATACAAATATTACAGTACACCGTTCATAAGATTTACTGGTTCGGCCATTCAAAAGGAACAGCAATTTCAAACGAGGAAAAAGTTTTTTCAGAAAAGAAATTGTTCCTCTTTTAAGTCTTTTTAAACAAAATTGACAGAAGATCGGTTATTCAACTCTGAACCTTATTTACAATGTCTAAAGCCCTGAACTGGTAGTTGCTTCTACTTGGATTGAAAGAGGTCACTGTGACCACGTCAATGGCAGGCATTCAACATTGGTCAGATAAACATTCATGAGGAGGTTTAATCAGAATGAGGGTGGGTCACGGGATGAATAAAGTGTGGTTAGATAGAGTTTCTATCTTCATGCACAAAAAGAGGTAGCTGATATATCATTTAAGAGCAAGCATTATAGAAATAAAAACAATTTCACTTAGTTTTCATTGCGTCAGATTTTGAATGATCTTAAAAAAGTATAGAGGAAGGGGAATTTAATTATTTATAAATAAATCACTGATTATGTTGCAATAAAAAAAAAAATTAACAAATTAGTGAGATTTCTACAAAGATGATAAATTAGAAATTATGATTTCTTTAAAATACGCATAAAATAGTAATAATTTAATTTTAAATCATCATTCCATTCAAGAAAAATTTAGCTTAATTCTCTTCATGAAACGAAAATGACATTTATGCATAAAATATTTACATAATAAAAGCAATAAACTGAACCCTTCATAAATGATTAACGAAAATCAAGTACACATGTAACTAACCTAAAATTAAAATCGAGTCATTTGTTGACGAGAATCTAATCAGGGTCACTTATCAAAAATGCAATCTTTTTCAATTAACGGCAACGTCATTTTCCATTAGTACTCCTCCCATCACTTCAACAGAGTGAGGAGCAAATAATTTTAACACTTTTTCAAATGGAAATATGTCAACAACATTCTTTTTTCTCAACCATCTGCTTGCCAATGAATAGCATGTCAAATGAGCTGACTATTATAATTGGTTGTAGTTTGGTTAGTTGTTGAGAAACAGTCATTTGATAAAACATCATTAACACTTAACAGTTAAGAAAAAAAGGCTGACAGAAACGAGTCGTAAACTAAACAGAAAATGTCTCTTGCTTGAATCAATTTATTTTAACTATGCGTTGAATTATTTATTTACAGACTAAGAATCTAAAAGGTTCATTAGCTGGCTGCTATGACTACATTTGTAGTGACCTTACAGCTTGTCAATCAAGTGATTTTCTATCTAGGACAAGCGTAGGTTCGTATGTTATTAACTAGTGATGTGTAGTAAATCGATAAAATGACAATCATATTTTTTGCTTCCTTCAAATATTTTGTTTGCATGGAATCTGCAAGTATAAAAAACGAATAATTTGGAACCCTATATAAAAACACGCTGGATAAAGTAACCAGTAATTCAGATTGTTAATGTAAATTTATTTCTATAACAAGTCTTGTCCACTCATTCAGAATAATATGCATCAGTAGCGAGTGGCAAAAATATTACGTAAATAATTTTAAGTTTGGAAATGTTGGCAAATTAAAATCTTCAATTTTGATCACAGCACACAAAAATAGGTTTTCGAAACTGGTTTACAAAGATACTTAACATTTTTTTTTTTTTTTACAAAGGTTAAAAAACATTTTATTTGTTACTGTTCACGACGGTCAAAGTAAACTTTTCAAATATATGAATCATAATAACGGATTTAAAATGTTATAAAAGATAACACCAAAACCAAATTCAAAAAAAAAAAAAAAAAAAGTAAATAATTAAAAAGCGAAAGTGAAAACGAAAATGAATTCGACTCGGTTGATCATAAAAATATCTCTTATTCCATGCAATGAAGATAATCTTAGTGATTAAAAAAAAAAATGAACGTAAATTTTCATTTATAAAAGGAATTCATAAGAATTAAAAAAGAGTTTTGAGTTTGCTAATGATTAAGAATTCAAATTTTCATAATTAATATAAATTATATAGTTGCCAAGTGTTTTATAAAATAAGACAGTAAGACGCAGTGAAAACTTAAGTTTTTTAACTTTTGTTTTATCAATATATAGAAAATCGAAGGCTAAAAAAACATAACTGTAGTAGAAAAATATATTAATTTTTATTTAAAGTTAAGGGGAGAAATTTAAATTTCATAATTCAAAACAAGTGCTTTTGTATTGTTATTACAAAAAAGGAAAAACTAGTTTCATAATGCAAAGTAATCGCTTTATTTTTCAATCAACTATGATTTTCGAATCTAGTTTGTCAGATGTATGCAACTATTCTAGCTTTTTAAACTATATTTCTCGACAATGGTTAAAATGAGCATGCACCATTTTTAAAACTTAAAGGCAATGTCATATTGAATATTTATTGTAAAAAGTACTAACCGATATACAGTTTCAGTTTTTCTAGTTTAAATATCTGTGCGTTTAAAACTTTTTTGCATGCATGCGTGTGTACACAAAAATGTTACACAATGCTAAAAATGAAATATGTAGAATTTTAAATGCAAATCTATGCATTAACTTCTAAATTCATTTTACTTTTTTTACTAAATCCGTACACAAATAATCAGGTAAAACCTAAAAACAAAGTATTGCGGATTGCCTATTTATGTAAATTATGAAAGATTTCATGTAAGTCGATACAAATAAACTTAATAAGTTTGGATTATCATACACACGTGCCGCCATAAAAAAGTTAAAACTCGGCTTCGTAGGTACGTAGGTAAATCGCGCCATAAATTTCCGATTTCCCTCCAAATAAAAAAAAAAAAAAAAAAAACTTGCACAAAACAATAACCCGGTCAAGAGATTATCCTAGAGACATAAATACTTACTACAATAATATAAAAATTGACAACATGAATTATTAATATTTGTCATTTTAAAAACTACATAAAGATGAGTAAAACTTGCGATTCATCACCGCGCCACTAGCTCTTGGCAATGGACACAAAGTCGGGGTGCAATTTACCACACAAGTTGAACAAAATGAAGATTGCAAATAGAAATCGCGTAATTTTTCCTTATGCAGGTGAAATCCGTGCATTTTTTTTTAACAAACTATAATATTGTTATTTCCATTCTATCATCCATGACACCGCTTAAAAACGTAAGGGACGGGAAAAGAAGATCGAAAAGAAATCAAACAAAAGTAAAACTGAAGGCCAAGAAAAATTTAAAAGGAAAAAATTGAAATTATTTCTATTCGTCTTTCCTAAGTCAATTCTTGCTCTTTAAAAGGTGTTCAAAATATAGGAAGAGACCAAGAAAACTATGAGTAAAGTGGCAAGGGCTAATTATAATATAACTACTACTAGGTTTTAAAAAAAAGTAAAGTAAACTTACCGATTGTCTTTTAAATTCACAATGAAAATATAAATCGCGGTATTGTATGATAAAAGATGGCCTCCTTATTATCGTGTCATGTTAATCTAGAAGAATGCCATCGTGAATAGAGAAAGAAAAATAAGCCATTTGGACGACTGATTTAATCCTAGAACCGGGATTGCTTATTGGCGCCATCATTATGGCGAGGACGAGAATGATGAGGTAGAGAGAAGGAGGTAATGATAGCCAACACGCTCTCTGCATAACATCTGCTGCGAGAGTAATAAAGTAGATTTTTAAAAGCAATATTTTCTTAAACAACAATATTTGTATTTTGAGTTACTGAAAATTCTTTTGTTGGATTATTAGTCTTAATGTTGACACGCCAGGGTGGTTATTTCCGTTGGAGAGAAACTCGTTTTCTTGTTATTGATTATTATGGTGATGATGATAACTACTTTCTACCTTCTCTATTTATTTTCTTTAGTACTTGTACTGCTTTTTCCCTTTCTTTTTCTAAATGCGTTAATTTTGACTCACTCTGATTAGCTTTTCTTCCCTTTCTCTTCTTGCTATTTAATATTACCTACTTCTATATTTTTTACGAGAGTATATTCAACAGCTTAAGCAATGCACCCCACCCCCAAGCTCCTATTATAGTGCCCCTCGCCACCATTTTTCTTTTACTAACAATCAGCCAATCAAATTACGAGTTGCACACGGCTCAATTTTAATTGGTTGATTTACAGGTGGCCCTCACCATTTGCTCGTCTGTGTACACGCTTTTCTGGTGGCACTTACTTCTAAGGACAACTTGCACAATTGGTATAAATGCAGGCTAACCTCTGTTCCTCAAAGTTGATGCTACTCTTCCCTTCTCCCACAAAAAAAAAACGCATAAAACCCAAAGATGGTTGCTGTATAAAATGTTATTAAAAAGGAGGGGGAGACAGAAATTGCATTCTTTAAACTTTTTTGAGTTACGTTGCAATTAAATTATCAATAAATTTTACTTTTTATACACTTCATTTAAAGATGGATATTGGTGCTGATGTTCAAAATTATAATCTTTGAAAGCTATACAAAGACAATTGTGCCTGACCTACTTTTTCTGACAATAACCCGCGCTGTTTAATTTTCCATTGATTTATGGTTGGTTGGACAGTAGTAACATTTAGCAGTTGCAGCTTGTCAGTTGTAAAGACTGCTACTCTACTAGCATTGGCGCACTAGCAAAAACCTTCCATTTAAGTTAACGCTGTTATTTGTTATTTAGACTTTAAGAGTGCTTTGTTACCTTATTGTGTACTACTACAAATCATTATCAGAGGAAGATCAAAACATTAGTGCGGTTTTAAAATGTTTATTGCTGATGATAAAATAGTAATTGAATAAACGAAACTTATTTCATTTCACTGCCAATCTACTTTTTTATATTTTATGAATACTTTAGGAAAGGAAAGCAAAAATCTTGCGGTCACAGTGACCAACAGAGTAGTAGTACATAATTCTTCAAAATTGCTGTTTTAAATGTGGGGGTGAGTACTTTTCAACATGAACGCGTGTTGTGTCACACGAAGATGTTGTTATGTACTTTAATAACTAAGCAGAAAAATTAAAATTCTTTTTCAGTTGCATGAGAGGAAAATATTGAATGAATAATAATAAAATCTGAAACACCACATTTTAATTCGGACTCTGCGTCACGAAAAGTCACGTGGTTTCTCTAGGTCATAATTGCTTAAGCCTTGTTTTGTTTAATAAATGAAATATGATGGCTAAAAATTATATTTTTAACAGTATCTACTCAAATACTTAACGTATTTCTGAAACAGTCTAAGTTTTTGTTTATTTAAAAAATGAATATAAAATTTAACTACGCAATTAAATAAGAGCATTGGTTATGTCCCTACTTTGGTAACCAATGAATGAGTGACCACGTGACAAAAAGCTTCTTTTTTTTTTTAATTTGATTATGATTTTTTTCGGTGTCTAGCACGTACATTATGAACACAGATTTTACCACTTTAATTAGTTTACCTTTTTTTCAATAATTTACAAGGAAGTAAGAGTCATTAAAAACTTTAAAAAGCAATGTTTAAATAAATTGTTTAGGCGCAATATACTCTTCCTCCAGAATCACGAGAAAAGTAAATTAAAAAAACAATTTTCCTAATACTGGAAAAAAAAATACAATTAAAAACAAAGAACGTTATTGCGTGTATATTTTAACTTCTGTCCATGTTTAATAGCATCAATGCGAATGTTTTCTCAGTTATTTTAAATAATTTATCCATCAGTTAAAAAAAGAAAATGACGTTAAACATTATGACTATTTTATTTTTTAGAACAATTTTCGGACGAGTGACCTAATCTCAGAATGCTTTAACGCGTTTTTGCAGTTAAAAAAATCTTTCTTTTTTTTAAGTTTTTGAAATAATATGGATTAAATGTGCTGGACGTGAACGAGTATGTACTTTTAAAATAACAAGTAAATTTTGAAATCATTTTGATAGTCATAGTAGTGGCACTAGTTTAAGTTTTAGTACTATCAAAGCAACAGTAGTGGCGAGGGACGTGTGTGTGGGAGTTGTGTAATGACAATAATTAATACATAATTCATAGTGACAGTGCATGTCAAAGGATAAAACTGGGGTGGATGGTGAGTTGCTTTAACTTACTTGAGAGAGGCCCTCCCACGCATCTTTAGAAAGACACCTCCTTCCAGTGGATACTTCTGCAACTGCCATTGTCTTTTTTCGCTCTTCTGCGTTCCATATCGGATTTTGTAATCAATTGTTTATTCAAATTTAAAATACTTATGACGAAGATGAAGGCATATAAATGCCTTCATTTTCATCAATGGAATCTAAATTTATTTTACACTACAGACAAGAAGAAGAGTAAGATTTTGTTTTTAGAGAGATTCTTTTGATACCGCCCTTCCTTCAGTTTCCAGTTTCTTTTATTCCACATTTTAAAATTAAAACATCAAAAAAAAACTCAAGAATAGAAAAGACATCTGAAAATCAAAATAAATCTGGGTTTTGAAACTAAAGTGGAAAATTGAGCAAAAAAAAAAAAATCTGCCTGTAGGAAACTATTATAAAATAAAAAAAAAACAATTGATCGAACAAAACAACCGAAAGTTAATGTTTAGTTTAAAATATCGTTTTAAAAAGTTTTAAATTTAAAAAGGGAATGCTTGATTTTTTACACAACTTTACAATACTGATGATAAATTTATATTTATATTGTTACAATCATATTTCTCATTACAGATTAGTTAGTAGAACAAATTAATGGATGAATCCAATTTTCATGTACAGTAAAATAAAGCTAGGATTTTTAAAGTGGTGTTTTCTTTCAGTATTATTATTAGTCTTTGTATTTACAAAGAGAATATTTTAGCTGTCACCGGTTGGCATAGAAATCGTGCTCAGTGATTCAAGACTACAGTTGAAAACGACGAAAATGTTATAATATTCATAAGCTCTAAAAATCTGTTTCTTAATAGTGATACTAATTTTTTATTGAATTTGTCAGAGGATGCAAATTTCTTTTTCGGAGTCATGTATATAGTTCTTTAGTTTCGATTATATACGATGTATGTTTTTTTGCTGCTTGCAAGTGAAATGTCAATCAATGTAATTCCCTGTGTTTTTAATCAAATGCTTTTTGTTTTTGTTTTTCAATTATATAATTATTGATTTTAACATGGTAAAATCATAATTTTTATTTTTAGCGATCTATATTTAATGTTCAAGCAACATCGGGGACATCTTTTTAAAAGGAATATATACTTGTGTTGCGAAAGTAAAAAAAAAAAAAAAAAAAAGATACCAGACATTAAATCTCCACTCATCGACTCTTGTGCTGAATTCTGAAATAATGAACTTTACTTGATGATACATTTGGTGCAGAGTTAAAAGGAAAAAACTAAAATACTTTGTCAGTTTTAAAGTTCATGTTCATTTTCAATAGCTCGTTACGTTTAAGTTTCACAATTTATATTTCGCATTGACTCAAACATTGCACACAATTTCGCTACTTGCTTAGCAGTTAAAATTAGTTTAGTTTTTTTTATATTGTAAAGAAAGAGGCAGATTTTTTTTTTCGCCAAAATATTTCATTTGTGGTTAAAGTCAAATCAAAGATCACACAAGTTATTGATCCACCACTTAAAGCATAATAATTATAAAAAGAGTTATAAGTGTAAAAAACTTGTGATGAATGAGAAAAAAATTTTTAATTACAAAAAATATATTTTTTTTAGCATTTGCCATGTAGATATTTTTTTACTCATATAAAACTTCTTTTTTTGTTTTTGATATTTTAAATTTTATCAATATAATTTTTCCTGAATAGTAAATTTTAAAAATTAAATAATAATTCCCTTTTCTTTTTTAATTTTTCGTCATCAATATTGCGGCTCCTCCTGAAATATCACAATTAATTATTGTTTGTTAACTGTTAACAAACATTAAACACAAAAAGTTTAATTAAAAAATTATTTTTTCAATTAAACTATTTTTGTGTTTAATTATCAACGTTTTCCCTTTAATTAAAGTATGTCAAGTAACAAGACAGAAAATTATTTTATTAAGCTCTTTCTTAGCATTATAAAAAAAAATGGGCCCGCATACCTTAAGCCTTAAGGCAAGGGGCTGCTAAAAGTTTATGTTTGATCCTACTCGCTTTCCAAAATAAACTAAAATTTGTTTGGTCAGATTTTGGGAAGCAGCATAGGTCGGAAAATTTTTCAGCATCTATTACTTTTAATTTTAAAAATAGACAATATCCTAAACTCAGTTCGGTACCAGAGAATAGTTTTTTTTTAATTTCCTTCCAAAGAGACTGACGAGTAATTGATTATGAAATTAAAATTATTACCCCAAGAATCGAATTATTAAACATTGAATTTTAAAATTAACAAAACGTTTAAGTATTCGTGTTGACTTTCAGCGATGTATAGTATAAAATTTTGTTTGAGTAAACTGAAAACTAGAAAACAGGACTAGCAGTGAATGGAAAAATAAACTTTGATTTAAAGATTATGAGTGACACTGTGAGTGTGACACATCTTTCAATTGTCTATTGTAAAAGAGAAGTGTGATATTCACTTTCAACGATATCCACAAACTCCAAATGACATTCTGGATTATTGATTTTTGTAATGTATGTTTATTTCACCTACTTGTCACAATATTTAGTTACAAATCAATAATTTCTGGTATGAAGACAGCATTTTAGTTATGTCATCTAAAAAAAACGTTCAAGTACACACTGTCACATGTTTTGTGAGGAAAGGATTTTCATTTTTTGTGAGAGTTACTGTTATTTATTAAGTTAAACATAAATCTGATACAAACCTACGGTAGTAGCAAGTAGAACTAGAGAATGTCCATTTACTACTCGTATAAATTGGTCTGTAGTTGAGTATGCAATTTCTGTGTAGTTCCAAAGAATTGCTCAAATCATATGGAAGCAATGAAGTGAAAGATCTTAAAGTAATTATCAGATATTACTAAGCTGATAATTTTTTTTTTTATAATCATTTCAAATTTATATATATATATATATATATATATATGTGTGTGTGTGTGTGTGTGTGTGTGTATAGGGGGGATGGGGGTTGTGTATCTGTACATATTTCATTTGAAAGAAATCACACTAAAGAAAATGTGTTTCCTGACAGAAATCAAGTCTATTCTCTTATTCCATCAGGGAAACAAAGTGTGCCTTATTAGGCAATGGAAGCCTACATAGGAAAACAAGGCTCAATTACAATTTTAAAGAAGTGCATGTTTTCTTATGAACTTGCATTAAAATTCATGAATTGCTTTTACACACACACACACACACATAACATTAATCAGCTATGTAACAAATTTTATATTTATATTAATCATATATATATATATATATATATACACACACAGTATTAGGCACATACAGTTCCTGAGACCGGGGAAGCTTTTTTAGCACCTCCTGTTACAAGCGACCAATAATACATGATGGTGAAATATCAACCAAACACAAGTTAATGAAATGACTAGTCAAAAGATCAGCAAGGTTCCTTTGGAACCAATCATCAGGCTCCCAAAAAGGCAAAAAACAAACACTACATGGTAAAGCTGGATCAATATTTAGTATGAGCAATACTGACAGAGTTCAATGAAGATTTTGTTGAAGACCAATGAACGTTCTTTATTTAAAAGTTTGTTTAATTTTTCAGCAGTTTCAACCATTATTCTGGTTTTCAGGGAAAATTTTAATATAACTTGTACTAACCTAATACATCAGTACATATAACCTATTGACAAAAACAAACTAATCTCATCACTTAATATAAAAATTAAAAACCTCTAACACAATCACCACTAATGATAATAATAAAACAATAAAAAAATTTCAACAAATTAATGTTGTCTATGAATTTGCTTGCTTACTTGAAGAATATGTTTCTAATAACAATTGAAATAGCACATATATTGGTTACACAATCACCACATTATCATTGCCTGGCTATATTAATAGTGCAATTAAATTTTATATCACCAATACTGACAAAATACAATAAATCCTCAACAACAAAAAAATTCTATATGACATGAACTTAAAAAAAACACTACAAATACTATAAGTCTTAATCATAAAAAACAAACAACCCAACAACAATAAAATTTAATTCAATTTAAGAATAAACATACTAAATATATTTCTTAATATAAAAAATCAACAACAAATGACTTCATGCTACAAACTGCTGTATGCAGACAATAATAGAAAAATTGACGTGATGCCTATTAACACATGATACAATCAGTCAGTTATGTGCCATGCATGATACACACTTAGGCAATCATGTATCTTTTCATACATGACTGACGAGGCAGATTTTTTCCCCGCAGTAGGTTGCCATTTCTTTCTGCAGTAGACCAGGCTTTATCTAAGGCTACAGAACCTTGTCTGTCCTGCTATTTATCCATAGCCAAGGGAAGGAAGAAGAAGAGTATTAGCACGTAATTGAATATAATGGATTCGACTGGAATTCAAACTCGACTCTCCATTTCCTCAATCTGAGCCACTATCCATTGCCTCGCAAAGATACAATAGGTGAAAAAAAGAACATCACACATACCAACATAGATAAAAATAGGTGAAAAAAACATCACACATACCAACATGTAAATACACTGAAAAACTGCTAGACACAATCCTATCAACACAAAAATAAACTTTTTGAAAAAGGGATTATGAAAGGTGAATTAAATTTTCCCCAAAAAACTGGTCCAAACTGCAGAAAAATAAATTTGAAATAAAAAATTCAATCACACCTAGTGCCCAAGTATACCATATATATATAGCATGAAGTTATTTGTTGTTGATTTTTTATATATATGGGCAAATATACATAGATAAAAATGGTAGAATAGATAAAATTCAACATGGGCAGAACAGAAAAACAAACATTAGGGAAAGAAAAGAGATTAAAACAGATAGACATGGATAGAAAAATAGATATATACGCATAAAAATCACCATCTAATATATAAAAACGAAAACTCCAAACACAAATATATATAAAAATATTTCATATATACCTATATATGCACTAGTGCTCATACATGAGTACAAAAATATAATGGTAGGTGAAAGAAAAAATAAAAAATACATATGTGTACACACATTCTTCACTGCAGACAGAAAAGCCTACCTACAGGCAAATATACACACACATATATATATATATATATACGTATACACACATATATATACATATATACGTATACACACATATATATATATATACATATACGTATATGCATATATACATATACAGAAGCAAGCATAAATATATCAACCCATACAGCAACAAAAAAGTAAACAAACCAAATATATATATATATATATATATATATATATATATATATATATATATATATAATAGATGGATGAAGCATGGTTTCAAATTGTAAATATCTTTTTCCTCTTTTTCCATATTGAAATATATGTATTTATTTTTATTCATAAATTGCAAAGATGTATCTCTCAATTCATACAATTTAATCAAGACCAAGACTTGTTTAAATATTATCTATCTTACTAGCACTTCTTTCTTTAGATTTCAACAATAAATAAAATAATGTGTTAAACAAAATATCATTTCTGTTTTTTTTTCTAGAGAAGAACAAATACTACTGATTATAAGATGAAGTAATATAGGTTTGATATTTTGTAAATATTATTAAACTTTCCCAAATGTATCTTATTAATAGTTTTGCAATGGGTTCACAGAATGCAACACAATATCGATAACAGAAAGTAGGTCAACAGAATTAAGTATTCCATAAAGGTCTACAAAGTTCCATTTGACATAATATATTCTAAATAAAAAAATTAGACTTAAAAAGCTATATATTCTAATAATTTGCTAATCACTTTAGAGATTGTTTCCTCAAATAAAATAGTCAGGTATCTAACAAAATACCAATATTAAAAATGATCACTAGTATTCACTTGAATTAAAGTCAACATTTTAAATAGTATCCATCATGTAAAACAAGGTCTCCAAATGATTAATATTGATCCCTAGGCATTAATGGGACTATCCAAGGAGTCAAAAATTGTCTGGGGGTGGTCAAAAGGGGGATGATAAATAACTTATTTGAAAATAGAAAATGCAGACACTGAATCTCACTTCCATCATTGATATGTGTGTGTAGATCACAAAACTAAATCATTGTTCAAAAGTAAAAGCCTCAGACTATTGGAGTAATGCTATTAAATACTTAGCTTAGTGCAGTAGTTAAGCCATTTTTACTTACATTCCCAAGTTCCAAGTTGGTTGAAGCTGGTTTAAGCCATACAAATACAATTCTAATTAATCAGAGGAATACACTTAACCTTAAAGTGCATTGTAACTTAAGACTTTTGTGGATGAATGTTCCATGCAAGGATCACTCTTGTCAGCTACCAAAAGTATAAACATGTGAATTTAAAAAGCATGAGTATAGCATGGGAATGAAATGCTTGAAAACAAAGAATATCCACCAATGACAACTTTATACTAAATATTATTATTACAACAAAAAAATAAAGCTTATTGCAATAATAAGATGAAGCTCATAATACAGTTTATTATTGAAGCTTATATTAAAGCTTATTATTGAAGCTTGTAATAAAGTTTATTATTATAATAAAGCTTATTATTACAACACTAGGATGAAGCACATATTAAAGTAGTAAAATTTATTTTTTCTGACTTTTCAGGAATGGAAAGCCAATAATTATCTGAAGATTTTATTGGAACTACCTTCTCCAAGTAGCAGCACCCTATTACCCTAAAAGGATCAGGAGCATGCCCTGATGACTGCTGCAATAGCCCAGTAAAAAATTAAAGTTTAGATATCAAGTGGGTGTACAGTTCTTCCACTCCCTACTGAACACTAAAAAAAGGATCTACCATTATAGTGTTCTAAATAAATCTTAAAAAGCTACTTATCTTGTAAAGAGAATATAAAATGCACAAAAATGACCATGATGCTTATAGCTTTAATTTGTTGTGGAATCCTACAAACATATTTTGAAAATTTTACCGTTCAAGTTGTATCTGTTTTTAATCAAACTGTTTTTATAGTTTATTACTGAAAACAAAGAATTTCAGTCAGTTGTAATTTAGTGTAATATTTAACTAATAATTACTTACCAATATCCAATTTGTCCAAGAATCATGGAAATAAGTTATGTAAAATGATCATGCAGACAATAGAGTTCATCATCATCATTCATTCATCAGGTTTATGATTGGGTGTTGTTATAGGGTCACTCCCCACATCTTTCCATATATCTGCTAATGTCTGAGTCTATGAATGATCTTCCAGTCCACCCAATCATGTTGTCAGCCCATTTTTCACTCTGTCTCTTCTTTTGCCTGAGGTGGAATCTTGTAGGATAGCAGTAGAAAGATTGTTGGCTCTTATGACATGTTCACACCAGTTCAGCTTTCTCTTCTTGACAATAGAATTAAAGAGTACTAAGGCAAGCAATTTTTTCTTTTTAACTGAACAATTCATCACTTTATTTTTTTCAAGTTACTTCCCAGATCTATTTTCCACAATATCATCAATCTCCAGAAGTTCAACAGTAATAAATTTGTAATCAAATTAAATTAATTTACTGATAATTATCTTCATTTAATATCGTAATAAATACATTATTTTCATTACGCTATGTCATTGCTGCTAATATTCATAAAGTATTTAATTGAACATATTTTTCTACTAATAACTGTAATGAAATCAGATGAATTAACATTAACTTTCTGCACCAAAAATTCAGCCTTATGGCTTTATTTTCATAGACAGTTCTGTAATGTTTTCTTTATAAACAAAATATCCATTACACAGTTTAGCATAAGAGAATTAGTAAGCTACCTTATGGTAACTCTAGATCAACTGGTAGTGTTACTTTCCTTCTTTTGGCCTCATTTTTACTTTATACTTAGCCTATTAGTCACCTCTTAGTTTTGTTTAAGTTTTTCTTTTATACTGAAAAGGCCAGCCTATTGGATGGCATATATCAGGGGTCGGTAACCTTTCGCTAACTATGTGCCGGACTTAGGATTTTAAAATCACTTGATGTGCTAACAATATAGGTATTTTTATACAAGTCAAGGTCAATATATCTGTTCTACAATATATTTTATATAGTAATATATAGTATATATACTTTATTATATATTAAAATTGAAACAGCTAAATATCATCTTTGCATTGTAGTAGTTCTTGGTTTGGACTTTGTGATGTCATTTGCGGCTGCGTGCAATTGTAAATTGCTTGACATAGGATGCTGAATTCTGGCATATATGATAAACAAAACAAATGAAAAATATCATATTGTATTTAGTGAGTTTAAAAGCCATTACTTGAATAATTGTAAAGTGATTAAAAATCCAATATAAGTAAGCGGATAAATTCTTCATCAGCCAATTCACCATTTCTGGTGGTCAGTAACAGGATTGCTAAAACTGAAACTCAAATTATGGCTCATTGGTCAGTTGATAAACACTGGCTTTTTTAAAGGTATTTTTGGAACATTGTAATAAATTTTATTTTGAAAAATGAAGAAAACATTTACTGAAAAATGTTCAGTTGTTTACTTTTAGTTTAACTTGTCTATGACAACAGTAGTAGCAGCAACAATGGAAATGTGTAAAATAAATGTATTCTTCATCACTATTTTATTTACAAATTTATTGATGTGCCAAATATATATATATATATATATATATATATTAAGAAATGGACACGGTCCGACAATTTATTTATTAAAGACATATTTTATGTTTAACGTTGTTATTTTATAGATACAAGTATTTAAGCAAATGCTCTGTTTATGATAAACAGTATTAAATAACATTTACCGGCCTGAATGTCCGAGAAATTTTCATAGAAAATTTTCGTTCTTTGACAGGATTCGAACCTGCATCCTATACGGAACCGTCATATACGCTGACGTGCCTTACCACTTAGGCTACAAAGAACCTTTTCGGTAGACAAGGTCGAATTTACTGCTTATAAACTCCAATTTTCCATGAATCTCGTACATTCATAACTGCTCTGGCGTATCGAATGTAAACAAATGACGTCATATATTAAGAAAATGGACAAGGTCCGACAATTTATTTATTAAAGAAATTTTTTATGTTTAACGTTGTTATTTTATAGATACAAGTATTTAAGCAAATGCTCTGTTTATGATAAACAGTATTAAATAACATTTACCGGCCTGAATGTCCGAGAAATTTTCATAGAAAATATTTCGTTCTTTGACAGGATTCAAACCTGCATCCTATACGGAACCGTCATATACGCTGACGTGCCTTACCGCTTAGGCTACAAAGAAGCGTTCGGTAGACAAGGTCAATTTACTGCTTATAAACTCCAATTTTCCATGAATCTCGTACATTCATAACTGCTCTGGCGTATCGAATGTAAACAAATGACGTCATATATTAAGAAATGGACAAGGTCCGACAATTTATTTATTAAAGACATTTTTTTATGTTTAACGTTGTTATTTTATAGATACAAGTATTTAAGCAAATGCTCTGTTTAGGATAAACAGTATTAAATAACATTTACCGGCCTGAATGTCCGAGAAATTTTTTTAAAAATTTTTTTTTTTTGACAGGATTCGACCTGCATCCTATACCATTTACTGTCATATACGCTGACGTCGATTTACATGGCGATATTTAGGCTAAAAAAAGGTTCAACCATAGACAAGGTCTAATTTACTGCTTATAAACTCCAATTTTCCATGAATTTCGTACATTCATAATTACATATATATTTATTAGCAAATCGAATTTTAAACAAATGACATATTCTATATTAAGAAATGGACAAGGTCCGACATTTATTTATTAAAGACATATTTTTGTTTAACGTTGTTGTTAAAGATTGTAGTTTATATCATCACATTTTTGTGATTTTTTTATTGAACAAGGATACTGCATCCATATGAAGATGAAAAAACTAAACCAATAAATTTGTTTCAAGATCATTAATTGCAGCTGAAAAAAAACTACAGCCAGATAGAAAAACAAGCATTGGCCATCATATTTGCCATGAAAAAATCTTTCACAAATTTCATACATGGTAGAGAATTCATACTACAGACAAACCATCGTCCATTATTGTCCATATATGGATCAAAATGGGTGTTCCCACATATACAATGAATAAACTGCAATGCTGGTGAACTATCCTATTGAATTATAATTATAAAATGGAATTTCTACCATCCAAAAGATTAAGTCATGCAGATGGATTGTCTAGACTAATACCAAGATTCTGTGAACCACTCAAAGACACAGTAATTGCCACAATAAGGGCTGAAAATGAAATTAATAATATTATATTATACAATACTGTAAGAGAACTATTATTTAACATTGGAGGAAATAGAAATTAAGATAGAAAAAGATATATGTATAATAAAAATGAAAGATATATATTTCTAAAGGAAAAATATTGGAAATAATGCATTTTTTTCATATATAATGATGTTTATTATGTATACATTTAAGAGTGGTGATTATTTGATCATTGCAAAACATATGTTAAAAGAATTTCAGAGGATATCCAAGAATTTTCTAGAATCAAATTTTTAATGAAATGTTATATATATATATTTAAAATGGATAAGGATATCGAAAATTTAGTGAAATCATGCAGAGGTGGTGCTTTGAATTAAAATCACTTCTATCAAAATTCAACCTTGGCCGAAAATTGATATGCCATGGTCCAGAATACATATAGACTTTGCAGGACTGAAATATGATTCTATCTAGAAGTTTTTCCGAAACTAGATGGCCAGAAATATTAAAATGCAGAAGACCAACTACCATGGTAATGACAAATTTCCTACACAAGATTTTTGCAAGATTTGGTGTTCCTGACTATCATTTCAGATAATTTTAATTGTAAATTCACATCTAGTGAATTTAAGTTTTTTTTTTTTTTTTTTTATTATAGAACATATTAGATTTTTCCCTTTTCACCCAAGATCAAACGGACAAGCAGAATGGTTTGTCGATACATTTAAAAGACCCAAAAAAGTCTGAGGGAGAGGAGTCAGATGAAGTAATGATTCAGCAATTTCTGAATCTTTACAGAATAACGCCAAATCCAAACACTGTGTCTGGAATGTCACCTGCAAAGTTGATGTTCACCAGGAAGATTAAGTCTATTTTCAATAAGTTATTACCAGAATTTTATCATATATTACATCAAAAATAACAATAAAGGTAAATACTTCAAACCTGAGATTAGATATTTTTAAGATGTATCAGCACTTTTTATATTCTGGGAAGATGGTTAAAAAAAATGGATCGGTATAATGACATATGTGGTGGTAAGAAAGGTGGAAACATAAGCAACACCTTAATCAGTTAAAATGTAGATTTAAAAAGTTCCTAAAAAGAGGTGCCAATGGAAATTCTGTATGACATGTTTAACATACCTATGCCATCAGAAATTGTTGAACCAAGGCTTTATGGAAAAAGAAAAAGAATGCCAACAGAATTTCTAACTATTGAACCAAAGCTGAAGAACTATAGACTCCAAAGGAAGTCATCTCATAGGGGAAGTGTTATATAGGAATAAAGTTTTGCTGCTAACACTGGAGTTTGAACACAGATCACCAGAGAGCAAACACGGGTGATCTCATTTTGAATAAGTAGATCACATGATGTTAAAGGAAATGTACATATGGAAATTAGCCTGTCATCTAAGTGATCATTATATAGATTACTATTCAGACCACTATTTGATGGTTACTTTTCAAGCAAGTATTATCAAGAAAGTGCTATTAGTGCAAGTGTTATTTTATTAAAAATACCTGACAACAGTATTGTTCAATTGTTTTAATATAGTTGTATCTGTGACTATAAAGTCTCCTACAACAAATATTATTAAGTGATAAAAAAATTTGATTTTGTATTTGTTGAGATTACAAAAGTGGTCAAAAATTAAATTTCAAATGACATCACAAAATAATTTATTAAATTTATTTTCAAGAATATAAACATTTTTTCAAGAAATAGATTGTGGTAATTTAAAAATTCCACTTAATACCAGATATTTTTTTAAATTTCAATTTCCAAAATTTACATATATTTAATTTGTTAACACCCCAAATTATCCTGTTAATTAATTTGTTCTTGTTAATATAAATTGATTTTAATTTTTTGAAACTATGTATACTGGTTTAATAAAAGTTATTGTATCATAGCAAAAATAAGTATTTTTTTTCATCTTTTTCGAAAAAAAAAAAAAAAAATCACAATAAATTTTGTAAAGATTATCAAAATTATTGTTTCTCTGAAATTCATTTTTTTGTAAAAGTATTTTCAGACTTTGTTGATACACAATTTTATAAAACGCTATTGTATTGTTTTTTGATTGTTTTATAAATTATATTTTCTGTAATCAATTGGCATAAACAAATGAACTCATTATTTTTGCAATATCATCTAAAAATGTCTAATTTATGGTGAATACAGTGATTTTTGTACATTTTGCTATTTTATGGTATCTTTGTTCTTTCTTTATACATTTGCATTTATGGAAATAACTCAATAATTGTAAGATGCTTCCTAATATCATATATAGGTGGTAATTAACTAATTACTGGACATTACTAACAAGTTCCTTGCTAAAAATGTTCTCAGTAATTGTTATTTAGTAATAATTTGGGTCTCGATATGTCTGCCCCAGATGTGAACCCCAGTCGCATGGCTGCCAGGTCTGGTATAAGAATTGCCTTGTTTTGAACCAATGAAAACCTTGTCTTCACAGAAATTAGCCGTTGAACCAAGAAGAAAGAAAAGAAAGTAGCAAGCCTATGCAAATTCCTTTTGATATAAAATAGGGAGAAAAATTAATCAGAGAAGAATATCTCAAGTCATGTGAAATGTTTCATTTCTGTTCATCTGCAACCAGCATTGAAGTTTTTGCCAGTGTAAAATCACTAACCAATTATATTATTGGCCTCTAACCAAGCACATGGCACTTCAAAAAGCTAAGTATTTCAAGCTATCTCTCTTCATCTACTTTTGAATGTATGCAACCATATATACCTTCTGTGAGCAACAAACTCTCTTACCTTAGCTTTAAACATTTTTTTAATATTATTTTATTTTAGATCATTCATCGTTTGTATGAACAGTTCCTCTTCATGACAATTCATCAAAACTACAGACTTTAAAAATTTCTGATTTATTTTCCTGGAATTAGCTACTGACATAACTTCAATTGTGTTAAAATTCCTTATCATGTTTTACACATTTGCTTCTTTGTCATTACCATCCTTCAATAATTTCCTTGGCATGGGTAAATCAATTGTTTATTTTAACCCCTAAGCCCCACACCACTATATATATGTACACACACACTTAAACTTATTTTGTCAAAAAAATTTGATTGACTGTAGCAATTTCTAGAAGACAAGGCAAGCAGTCTTTGCAAATAAAGAACTCAATATTCAGAGATAGATCAATAATTAATATTTTTAAAAAAATAAATTTACTAACTTATCCAAACTTGATAGATACTAATATGGGTCCCAAGTACAGCAATTTTTCATATATATATATATATATATATATATATATATATATACTAGCAGTAGAGCCCGGCATTGCCCGGGGATGTAACAGTAAGAGATAGATCAAGTATCAACCATCATAAAGACTGAAAAATAAAATTGACAAAGTATTGTTTAAGTTTGACAGACACGCATGTTTTAATTAGTTTTTTTTTTTGTTTTTTTTTTTTTGGTCAAACCCAAACTCAAACAAAAATATTGTTTTTCAATCGTTATGAGTCTACCGATTGAATAGAATTTTATTATAAACAATTGTCTTGTAAATGAAATTTTTAAAGCATTTTGAATGTAAAAATAAAGAAAAATGTGTGCAAGACAATAAGAAACAAAAAAACTGCCAAAAAAAAAAAGTTTTGTTGAAATCGGTTGAAAAATATAGGAAATCTGATCCCATATATAAACGAACACAGACACACACTCACAAACAACCTGGGTTTTATAATAATTATAACTCGATATGAGTTGTCCCCCTTTCATTCTCGACAGCGATGCCTCTTAATCGTGTTTTCAAATTGATTTTGTGCAAAAACAATTGTGTTTTTTCTATTTTCGGCACTGTCAGAACCACCGCAAGGTAATTTTAAGTAGTCCTGTGAAGTTTTGTTGAAATCGGTTGAAAAATGTAGGAAATCCGTTCCAATATATAAACGAACAGACACACACACACAACAACCTGGGTTTTATAATAAGTATGATATTTAGAATGGATGTTTATTAGTCTGACAGATTTTTATCACTCCAAACATTATTTTTAGTGGATACTCATTTTTTAAAGAAAAATTTCTCAGGATAAAGGCAAAGAGCACAAAAAATTTTTCTTTCATAAAATTTTTTGAACATTCCGACCAGTAGACAAAAATAAATAAATATACTGTTTAATAAATAAATAGACCACTTACTCCAATATTTTTTGTTGGCAGGGAGAAAGGGAGTGCAAAAATTGTCCATTGTCCCAAATGCTTTTGGCCACTTCTTTAGCCATTTTCAGGGGTGGAGTTAAGTATTGTTAATTTTAGGTGTTGAAAAGGACAAAAGAAGTGTCTGAAAGCACTTGGAACAATAGACAATATGAACAATTTTTACACTCTCTTACTCCCACCAAACAAAATATGTAAGAATGCTGGAAAAACTAAATAAAAAATTAATTAAATTTTCCTTTTCTGTCATATTCAACAATATATATATATATATATATATATATATATATATATATATATATATATTGATTTAAACACATAGCCAATGCTAACTAATATAAGAGAAAGTTCAGTAAAATTGCTGAATACAATGTAGAGCTTAAATAGACATAAGCATTAAAAAAGATAAATATCTCAGCGACTTAAGTTTCACTATTCTGGTCAGGGGCTGTTATGCACAGTTATATTTTTAATTATGAACAAAGGATGTGAGAATTTCATAATTATGAAAATATAAATATACAATTTTCTCTGTTGACCAGAAGTGTTACACTTACATTTCTAAGGTATTTATATTTTATAATTTTTTTAGCGGTTATGTGTGTGTATATATATATATATATATATATATATATATATATATTTTGTCTGATGATCACAAAGGTGTGAAACCCAAGGTCACAAACTCACATCAATACAACTATGTATATATATATATATATATATATATATATATATATATATATATATATATATATATAATGATGCATGTTTCATTAAATAAATAAAGAAATTGAGACACTATACCAAAACATTGTTAAACTCCAGGATGAACAACTAATAGAAACATCACCAGAATTTAAAGACTTACTTTTAAGGCCAAAAGCATTCAAGGATCTCATGATAAAAGCAGAAGCTCCTCAAGAATACTTTCTAAACAACTACAAATTGCAGCAAAAGAACTACACAACCACCCTGAAATAATTATAAAAAAAAGCTGATAGGACCAACATATTCGCCATCCAAAACAAATTGGATTACAACAAAAAACTTGACCACATACTCCATGATCACATAAAGTTTAAAAAACTCAACAAGAACCCAACCAACCAAAATCAAAGCTTAATAAACTCATTAATGCTAATAATGCTGAAAAGAACTCTTTAAAACTCTCTAAAATTGTTGGTGATTATAGACCTGGTTACATATACAGCACTATAAAAACACATAAACCTAACTATCCTCTCCATCCTATCATATTACAAATTCCAACTCCTGTATATCAGCTAACAAAATACATTAAACAACTCATTACTCCCTACCTTTCTTCTAAATATAGTGTTAACTCAACATTAGAAGTAATCCAAATGCTAAAAAGTGAAAAACCAACAATGAAATCATAGCTTCACTTGATGTTGAAAACTTATTTACCAATGTCCCTGTTAGTGAAACTATTGACATAATTATAAGAAATATATACAGTAATTCATCTTTACCCCCACTTAAAATTAATCCTAATATATTACGGAAACTACTGTTAGCTTGTACTACTGAAGTCCCTTTCTTAGATCATAATAATATATATATATATACAACATGATGGTGTCTCCATGGGTTCAGTAATGGGTCCAACATTTAGCAATTTCTATATGCCGAACCTCGAAAATAAGATATTTACAGATTTTAAAAAACCATCCATCTACCTAAGATATGTTGATGATATCCTTATGTTAGTTAAAAATACAGATGAAATACTTCAACTTCAAAAACGTTTCCAAAATAATTCTGTCCTCAAATTCACATATGAACTCAATACTAATAATAAAATTCCCTTCCTTGACATTGATAAACACAAATAATAACAAATTTACTATTTCGCCATACAAAGACCTACCAGCATAAATTCATGTACACTAAACTACAAGAACGAATGCTCATATTACTACAAAATAGCAATTATAAAAAATCTAATACATCGTGCAGAAACTAATTCATCCACAAAACAGATTTTTTACAGTGAACTAAAGAATATAAAACAAACACTTATTAATAATAGCTTTCCAAACTGTATAGTTGATGAACAAATAAAATGCTTTCTTAGAAGTCTCAATACAAAGGTAATAGAACATAATACTCCTTCAACTAATCTCAAACATTAATCTCCTATATCGTAATTAAATGTATACAAATTATAAACAAGATGAAAATATACTAAAAAAATGAGTAAATACTAATATATATACAACAGATCCTAGCAAAAAAATTAAGTTAATCATATACTACACTAAATCTAGTATATCCAACTCAATTATTCGCAAAGATTCTTCTCCCCCCATTAGCGATATGCAAAAAACAAACATAGTTTACAAATTCAAGTGCCCTTTGGGAGATTGTATCTCCAGTGGATTAAATAATATTTATGTTGGTCATACCACAAACTCGTTTTCACGACACTTGACACTACATTTGAATGATGACTCTAACATTTTTAGGCATTTAAAACAACATGGCTGGCTGCATACACAATTCCGGAAAATCTTTTTTGAAAACACAACTATACTTAAACATGAAAACAATAAACAAAAACTAAAAATTCTTGAAGCTATATACATAAAACAGTTGAAACCTAACCTGAACAAAATAAACTATGAAATCTCCACAAATATTCTTAAACACCTATAATTGATAACAGAAGCCATTGGTTTATACCAATGGCTTCACATACTTAATACTTCTCATTTTCATTCTCACATGGTCACGTGTGACATCATGACCTGTCGTGCGATTTTTGTTTACAGCGTCTCATATGCATGAGTTTGTTGTTGCTTGGAAATCTTCCATGTAAACAAAAATGGACCATTATTGTTTTGTCCATGTATTGTTTAATATATTGTAATGTAATTGTCATCTTTGATAATGGCTTATGTAAGCCAAAAGCTTAGATAGGATTAAAAAATATGTATCAATATTGTGATTTTCTTTCTTCTTTTAATGATAATGCTATTAAGCTTATCAGATGATATGAAAAAGAATTTACATAAAATAGACAAAACTTATTTAATGAAATATGCATCAATGAAAAAATGCTGCCTAAATACACACAATATATATATATATATATATATATATATTTGTATGTGTATTCACAAACATTTAGTTATGAATGAATGGTTTGCCTATGTGCTTATATACTGAATCATTGTGGAATGCCAGGGACAATCTTGAAATGAAACAAAGCTCAGAAAGAAGTTTCTTCTCAAAAGCATTAGTGCAAACTGAGCCTATAAGTCAAAGTTAAAATATGAATCCAGTTTGATGATTCTGTTTTCTATGCTATTAGCTACCTCACACCATTTATGCATGTGTGAATGCATGCATACATGTGTGTGCATTCATGCATGTGTATGAGCTTAATATGGCATAGAATCAAGGCGATTCATTGCCCTCTTTCCCCTCTGCAGCCATTATGTTAATGGCCTTACACAAAGCCAAATAAGAGAAAAGGAATGAGTATGAACTAACCACCTACCTTAAAATCTATGTGAAATCCTGGCTTTACCTGGTCTTAAACACTGATCACTCATTTCTACCTGGTATGTTATATTAACCAATACCAGTATAGAATAATACTAATAGATCATGTGACTTACAGTTTAAGTCTAAATCTCGGTACTATATGATTTACTGGTACCAAATGAATTTAAATAAAAAGGCTTTTAAAAAGGATAGAAGAATTTTACATTATTACTTTGGTTTGTTTGTTGGCAAAACATATTTTTTCATAAAGCAGTCTAACTCTTTACATATCTGTTATGCTGTCATTTTTAAACTGTTTTTATTTGAATCATATTTAAAGACCAGCACATAAATCAGGAATACAAAACATTAGATTCTGATAATAAAGTCATAAGCTCAAAATATTCTTTATTCAACATCTGTGGTAAAATACATTTTACTTAAAGCATACAAGTTTTTGGCTTTTATCCAAACACTCACATCAACAAAATTTGTTCCATGAAAGGTTTCTGTGAGAGAATATTGGCATTCCATACTGTGGCCATGTTACAAGTAATGAATGCCTATGCATAAGTTCCTTGCAATTATACAATTTATTTTGACTAAATGCTGACCCACTCAGAGATCACTTAATTTGCCAAATACCATTCTGGTGATGTAAAAGTATATAGTTATTCAATGATAAATAGAATATTTGTTGAATACTTAAGAAAAAGAAGTATTGAGCATAAACAAGAAATGCAGCATAACAAAATTTTAATAAATAAATTGCAACTGTAAAATTGTCATTTTCTAGTGGTATGGGTAAAATTAAACTAGTAAAAAAATGATTATAGATTATTTTAGTGTTATATTTCAAATGTAATGATTTTAAAATTGAAATCATTTAACAACTCTTAGAAGGCTATACTAAAAAATAAACTTACACAAGTATCAGTAGCAAACTAAAAACATATACCGGGTGTTCCGGAAGCCTTGTCAGGCTTAGCTTACATAATATAATTTTCTATTTCAATGCTCTGGGGGTATTATCAAGGAGGGACTTTCACATGAACAATACCAGAATATCCATCAGTAGACAGATGCCATTCAAAGAGCCTTTGCAACAATCAACAAAGCACAGCTTCAAAATGTCACACAGGACATGGAGCCGCATCATTTTGTGCCACGAAAATGATGGTGTTCATACAAACCTTTTTGATGTGTGACAGCGTCAATGAAAGTGAATAAACTGAATGTGCTTTGTTCTTCGATTGCTCTCATTAATTTTTTTTTTTTTTGGTAAGGGTGACAAGACTTTCGGACCACCCTGTAAAAATAACTGAATTGTAGAATGAACTGGTTATTTTCCCAAGTCTGAACAACTTTCAAAGTTGCTTTTCACTTCACTTTTGTTGGGGCTGTTGAGGGAATACCTCCCTCACGGCATAATTAAAAAGAAGAGGGGATGAAATTAAAAAAAAAAATAACTCGTCAAAAGTAGGTAAAAAATGAATCCCATCAGTGATAATTTTTATTTTTAAATTTATGAATTTCTCTCAACTCAATTGTTATTTTTTATCCAAATCTATGACGAGAGGTGTATGCGTGTGTGTGCACCATGAAAAATATACTGTGCGTGTGCTGAAAGGTCTTGGCCAAGCCCACTTCCCAAAATAAAAATCTGAAACAACATCAGATATTTTTTGACGGGCTTCCTGGCTTTGCCCGAGAATTTTTCAGCAGCCCTTTTTGTGTGTATGCGTGTGTGTGTAAAAACACCAGTTTACCATTAAACAAGTTTGAATTAAAATACTAGTGTGTAAAAAGGAATTTCTTTTCAAAATGTTTTAGTTAAGTTTTTTTTTCTTGTTTCTAGACAAAAAACGCTACTAGAGACTCAATGAATGAAGAGTGAAGACAGACATAAACTAAACAAGAGAAAGCTGACAAGAAATCCCTTGCTTCGTACGATATTCTTTAAAAAGTATGTGTATGCTGGTGTCGATAATTTTTTTATCTTTAGTAGTGACTTTCTTTTTTTGAAAGACATTTAAAATGTTTTTAATTTATCAGGTATTAAATCCAAAGACAATCTAAAATTTAGGAAAGTACGACTCTTTTAGTCTTCTTAACTTTCACATTGCAAACACACAACGTACATAAGATCACTCACTCGCTAAAAAAACTACTCGAAGATTTATAAAAAATAAAAATTAAAACAAGTGGGTATACTTATGAAAACAAACTCATATAGTTTTATTTTTCATACAAAAGAATATAAGAATGCGATTTTTATTCGTTTACAATACAGCTCACAGTTCTTCAGATTAATAAATCTCATTCATTTATTTATTTGTTTGTTTACTTACCACCATGACAGAAGACGGCAAAGACCAAGGTGAAGAAAAGCAGCGAAGCCATAAATAGTTTCTGACCTGGACCAGATCAAAGTCAGTTGTTTGCTACTAAATAGCTACATAATATTATTACTTTCTCTTCACTTTCTTTCTTCCTCACATACACACTCTCTCTCGCTCTCTCCTCTTCCCTTCCCTCTTTCTCTCTCTCTCTCTCTCTCTCTGTCTCTCTCTCTCTTACACACACACACACACACTGAACATTTGCCAGGATAAATTGTACTTGAAGGTTGGCTATTCTGGCCCACAGTCAAAAATACTGGGTGACTGGGTAGGGTGATAATATATATATATAGAGAGAGAGAGGGAGAAAGAGAGAGTATGATTTTAAATGAGATTTTTACTATCTCTTCATTAGCTTCCAACTTCAACAATACTCTTTACTTTTTCTTCTTCTTATTTTTTTCTCCTGTTTCATTTCTGTGGAGATGTTTGCAAAATATTAAGAGAGAAAAAGAGCATTTTAAAAACACGATTTACAGTTTTAAAAATAACAACTAAGGCACTTGAAGTTAAACGTAAAGTGCAGTGCATCACAAAGAGAGAAAGAGAGAGAGAGAGTGTGTGTGTGTGTGTGAGAGAGAGAGAGAGAGAGAGAAATGAGTGTGTGTACATGAGAAAGCGAGAGAGAAAAATAATTGCCTGCGAATATTTGTCTGAATCTGAGTGAAAGATGACTCACCAAGAAATAAAATTATGCAAATCAAAACTCCTGAAAGAAAGAGAAAGACAGGTCAGCCTTTTTGCTGAATCCTCCGAGGCTACTAGGCCATATTAATTGGATTTTGTTTGAGTAAATAAAATGGGGGATTTCAGCACTTAGAAAAATATGTCTTTTTCTACATCTACAAAAAATGAAAAAAAAAAAAAAAACGAAAATCGTTAGTTAAAAATACAATCTTGGAATTTTGCTACAGCAGCTGTCAAGTCAACTACAGCATCGTTGGTAATCTCATTTATAGCCACAATTAAACTTTCAATATTTTAAATTTACTTTAAATTGTAAATTACAGTGTAACCCGGATATAAGAGAGTTATCGGGACCGGAGAAGAAGTCTCTTATATCCGGGTTTGGTCTAATTATTATACATTAACACAGGCTCTAATTTGGGACCAGAGAAAATCTCTCTTATATCCGGGTTTCTCTTATATCCGGGTCTATAATATCCGGGTTACACTGTTGTATTTACATTATGATATGGACATAGACATATTATTTCACTTGCTGATGAGTCTTTTGATCGGTAGCCTCTTCGCTTTTCACTCTTCTTTGGAGAAAAGAAGTCGGGGTAAATTTGAGTACGAGATGACATGACTGCCTACGACCTACTGCAAAATCTTGTGTTATTTCCAGAAAATAAAACTGCATTTTGGAATTTAATCAAATCTACAGTGATTGTTGGAAAATTCTTTTCTTTCTCATATTCTGTTTTAGTTTTACGTCCGAAATTTTCTAATTTTATTTTTAGTGACTTTTTTTCTGGTGACAGCAACTTGGATTTTTATATACTGTATATAAAAATCCACAATACATTTTATAAAAATCCACAATACATTTTATAAAAATCCACAATGCATTTTATATACTCTATATAAAAATCCACAATACATTCAATATTGATAAGTAATGTAATCTTTATGAAAAGAGCACCCAATGTCAGTAAATAAAGCAATGGGAAAAACATAAAAAATAGCATGCATAATTTCAACTTGCAACTAAAAATGTTTCATGCTGTGAAGTGATCATCAGGCTATTGAAAATATTTTTGTATAAAAAAATACACCAAAAATGGTTGAAAATTGTGTGTTTGATTTCACTATCCTCTCATTAACTTAGATAATTGCATTTACTGACACCAAAACAGTCTTCAATATTTCTTTCGACATAATATCATATTTATTCTGAAGCATTTTTGCAACAATCACTAACATTACCTGTCATATATATTACTTCCCTTAATTGGAACACTTCATGTAATTATTACCTCCCTTAGTACTCTGTTCAATATATATTTTTAACTTCTTTTGACTTGGTTTTGTGGGGTCAGTCTACCCAAATTAAAAGTGAAAAATTAAAACCCAAGTGTCATACCCACAAATACAACATAACGCGAAGAAAAGATTTTTTTATATAAGCAAAAAGGAAAACCAGATTGAAATAATCATATATCATGTATATATTAACTTTTGTTTTATATGATAAAAATTGTGTTTGTTCTGATTAGAATAAAAATAAAGTTCAAATGTTTTACAAAATTTTCAGTTTGTAGTTCGTGAAGCCTTAGTCAATAGAAAGTGTATCTGAAGCACATTTTAACAGAATGTATGTGTGGCTGCTGACTGAATGTGTGTGTGTGAAACACATTAGCAGAAACATTGTGTGAGTGCTAATATGTGAAATCTGATTACAGTGGTTCCAAAAGGAAATGGACATACAGATAGATGATCAGACTTACTTTTTTCCACAGCTATAAATATTTTTTTGAGCAGTGTGAATATTCCTTGGAATGGTATGTAGTCATTGCTGACTGAGATGTTGTTATGTTAATGAGAGAATTCTGGTTGGGTATCTACAGATCCGTTTGTCATCAACAGGTGATCCATGTCCAGCTGCTGACTGGGTCTTTGCTGTGTGTGTTTTATTGCATCCAAAATCAGCGTATATATAGTTATCCTGATCACATGATTGGCTCCAAATGAAAGCTTTTTGGTTTATGCAGGATAGCATTCAGCAACCAGTTCATTTGGAGTTCAAACATACAGATGTAGTTGGACACATAGTACATAACTGTACTGTCCAATCAAATTCCAGAAACCACTTATTTAATTTTGGACCCTGATTTGTACAAAAGTTTTTGTTTTAGTGATTCTGATCCTATTTGTGTGTGGGTGTTTCTTACTTATTTGTGTTTCACCTATTGGTTGTAAAATATAGGATTTTATATCCTATAGTTTTTTTTTTTATTTAGCATTAGCCCTATCATAGGCTACTTTGTTTATTAAAGTTAATCTAACTTTATGGTATTTTTGATCCTGTTGGTTTTATAACAATTTAATAAACACTGTATTGAAAGATTATGGACAAGTAACAGAACACAGCTTTAAGGCAGTTAATGCCGCTTAGAGACACGTTCATAATTGGTTTGTACACTAACTCTATTTGACAGCGTCTTTTAGAAAACAGAACCCTTGATTTATGTATGGCAGTTAATCAAGCCAGAAAAACTTGGAATTGTATTCACACCGACTGCTGGTATCATCGCAATGAAAAACAACGATCCAACTACAAGTGATACATGTGCCATAACTAACACTAAATGATATTTTGATAGGGGATCCCACCACAGTTACCAAATGTGCCTGACCAAGAAGGTCACATGTTACAAATGTAAAAAAGAGCATTTTTGAAAAGTATGTCAGTTGGCTGGTGCTTTGGCAACAAATTTTACCCAATCTTATACACTGGCAACCAAAACAACTGACTTGTTAAAACAAGTCACTATGTACATTGTTTGGCAAACACAAGGTTACAGCCATAATAGACAGGGGTAGCTCACTTATTAGGTTAGGTGTTGTTTTCCTCTGTTCTTTGTCACTTAACAAGTCAATAAAAAAATAGTGTACCATCTATTAGGTGAATGGTATCTAAGTGTTCAACTTTCTACCCTTCCCAATCTTTGTTGTGACATTATTCTCAGCCAGGACTTCATGAATCAACATTCTACTGCATTGTTTGAATTTAGCAACCCTAAGAAATCTCTCTCTATTTTCAACTTAACTGCTTGCAATCTACCCTTTGTCTTGGTAGATGTACCTTCTTTATTCTCAAATCTTGATCCTAACTGTAAACCTATCACTACTAAATCTAGACAATTTGGAAGTGCTGATAGGGTCTTTATTGTGGCCAAGGTTAATAAAATGCTTGGAGATGGAGTGATTGAAGACAGCACATCTCTTTAGCAAGCTCAACTGTTAAGCATAGTTGATGAAAGGCATTAAAAGAGATTAGTTGGGATTATAGTAAAACTGTTAATAGATTCATTTGACTCAACGCATGAGGAAACAAAACAAATCACTCTCCTGGAGGTTAGTATCAGCCATGCTGATGGAAGGTAAAACAAGGTATCTCAGATGATTAATATAAAGCAGTTTTGTTTTGGAGGCATTAAAATTAACGTCATTCCTTGGTTCAGTTAACAGCAGATTTTAGGTTACTTTTGAGATCATCTGCCAATTTGACCTTGACCTAATCAGACTTACTATTATGACAGGAGTAAATAGTTGTGTCATCAGCATAGATACTGAGTTGAGAGCTGAAGCCATCATGGATAGAACTCTGGGTGACATCTACATTAATGCAAAACACTCTAGAAGTGTGGAGATTCAGGACAACTTTCATTTTGTGATTTGATAAGAAAGATTGAATCAGTTCAAAAATTTCCCATAAAAAATACCATAACTTTTCAACTTGTGTTTTTTTTATCTCAGAGGGTGAGAAAATTGCTGATGAAGCAAACTGAAGTGAAGGTGATTCAACAAATTGGAGCTACACAAAAAAAGAATCCTTTGGAATAAAGAATTAATTCAGATTAAAAATGTAACAACGGTTTGGTTTATATATGATTTGTTGCATACAGGGTTTTAACCCTTCCCACTTGTTGTTATAATCAAATAACACTGGGATCCTCTTCAGAGTCTGCAGCTTGTTTTAGTAGTAACTTAAATTACTAAGTTCTGGTTTTCATGTCCAGCACAAGGTCTTTGGTCAGGAGGTCTTGGTGAATGATGCAGATTCTGATGTGTCTCTCTCTGTCTTTCTTTTTGTTGTGTCTCCTGTTCTTCTGATACCTCAACTTTGTTTCTGAGTCCAAAATCGTTCAGCTTATATGGAGTCTTGTGTCTGACAGGAGTGGAGTTGACTAGGGTCTGGGTTCAATTGTATTTTACCCTAAGTATCAACCTTTTCTAATTTTCCATATATAAAAATGCATTTACTCAAGTGGTTGTCCCAGCCCTCTTTTGAGAGTGGTCAAAGGGATCAAGCTACCTCTTTAACTCTTACTCTCTTTACACTTCACCTTGTACCATTGCTCTATAGAGGCAATGCTAATCTCTTTCTTTCTCTCTCTCTTTTCTTTCTTCTTCCTTCTCCTTCTCCTCCTTCTCTTCTTTCTCTCACTTTCTCAATAGCCAACCTAAGCTCAGTTTCCTTGGGCTGGAGTGATAAATCCAACTTCTAGATAGTGCAGCAAAGACAAAAGGGATTTTGAACCATTAGTCCTTATCTGTCTGTCTATATTTCTGAGACGAGGTATTATGTACATTATTTACATTATTCAGACTAATGTCCTCATCTTTGTTGCCATATTTATCACAACATTTCAGCCGTTGTAAGCTCCAGCCTTCTTCAGGTGGTTGGAATTTCGAACTGAACCCTTTATTTCGCTCACTGGAGTAGACTGTTCTAGTTCCATGTGCCATGTTTTTGATGGATTTCAGTTTTCAGTTATCTCCTGCTAATTTCACTCTGAAAGTTCTCCACTGCCTTAACCGAGTATTGAACTCACACTCTTTGGGTCCTGTCACTGGATCTAACCAACGCCTTTATCCACTGTGCCATGTGTCCTTGAGGACACCCCAGTGAGCGAAATAAAGGGTTCAGTTTGAAATTCCAACCACCTGAAGAAGCCGAAACGCCATGATAAATATGGTGACAAAGATGAGGACATTAGTCTGAATAATGTAAATAATGTAGTCATTATCTATCAGCTTGCTCTATGCTGGGATCTTTTTGATCAACCACACTACTCAAGAATTGGAGGAAGAAAAATCTATTTCCACTCTCCTTAAAACAAAAATTTATCTTTTCTATGTGTTATAGTGGAACAAACCTATTCTATAGTTAATAGACTCTCCCACCTATAATAAGTAGGAGTAGTAAGAGTAACGTGGGAGTGAGTTAGTCAGTCAGTCAGTCGGTGAGTCAGTCGATGTCGGACGACAGTTAGTCGAATAATAAAGTATCAGCGACCGCAACTAGATTATTCTGCGTTATACCTATTATATCAAGTTCCTAACGTTTTGTACGTCGAACCTATTTTAGGACCAACTTAGTACAAATACAAGCCTCCACTGTGAAATCACTCCACAACACTATGTCTTATGCATTTTTTTTAAGATCGAATAGACCACACAACTTTCTTGTCCATGGTCACTTCAAAATAGTAATTAATTTTTTCTTACTACTTGTATCCAAGGGAATCTGAATTAATGTTTAGATATAAAATTTTGTCTAAACAAATGTCACCAAAATTATGACAAATCTGTGGAGATTCTTTTCTTCCGGGTGGTTGATTCAAAACAGATGTTTTTTTTGTTTTTTCTTGTTCAGGGGAATTGTGAATGTTATTTTGCTGACCACCCAGATTTCTCTATCAACAACATGTTTTTATTTTATCTGATATCTTCATGGATACCTTAATGGTCTCTTTCTTATTGCTGGGAGGTGGGAATTTTTAATTTTCTTCTTAACTTTTCAATACATCTTCCTGCGATTTCAACATTTATCATCCAGTTAATAAATAAACTCTCTCCTATTCCTTCTTTCTTTCTTTCTTTCTTTCTTTCTTTCTTTCTCATTTTGTTTGATCAAACTCCAGAGATCTCAGTGTCACACTCCTAGCCTTTGCCTAGCAGGTGGGTTGAATTCAGAGATTTCTTTCTCATAGACTGGTTGCCAACCAAGGGTATAGCACCCAATATTTACCCATAGCTAGGGAGAGATGGATTCATAACTTTTCCAAAGTTATTAGCATGTAAGTGAATGCAATGAACATGACTGGAATTTGAACTCAGCCCTCTGATTACTGAATTGGAGCTGCTATCCAACATGCCTCCACTTGTATATACCTATCCATAAAAAGTTGTACTTTATGTCAAGTACACTTTTCTTGAGTATGAATTTCCAGCAGCAGTAAAACTCTTTCAAAAAATCTCAAAACTCTGAAAATCAGTTAAAACTACAGAATGGCATCAAATATAGGTATTTATCTGTACACCCATGTCATATAAAATGTGACAAAAGGTCAAGTTAAGTGTGGAATTAGGAAGCCGTTCAAAATTTGTTCAAAGTCCCAGTACTTCCTCTATTTAGGACAGCTCAGGTGCTGGGTAATGACCCAGCCCTACTCCAAAGAAGAGGTACTGTCCGAGGGAATGAACCCCTGGGTCTTGAACTAAGTATATTTATCTGTGTACTCACATCATAATAGAATGTGACAAAAGGCCAAGGTTTAATGTGGGATTTTGGAAACCATGCAAAAATTGCTTAAGTTCTCTTGGCATTTCTCTTTTTAGAGATACCTCAAGTACTGGGAAATTACCCCAGCTGCCTCCTAAATGTGGTTTTATTATGTAATATCTACCAACATGTGTCATATATTACACAACTCAGCAAGTCTTGCTTAATTTACATATTCTGCTGAAAAATCAAATCTGATCTTACCCAAATGCTGCGAAGCAATGACAACTGTGATAAATGCCCAATTTTACAGATACACAGTATCAAATAACATGGCATTCACCAAAAATCCAGTTACCATAAAAAAATAACATCACCTGCTGAATTATTTTAAAATTATTATTAAGAGAAATATTTTTAAGATGGGGATTTGGCAAGAAAGGAAGACAGAAGTGTTTAACATCTTCTGACAATACCTCATAAATAACAGACTACTCTATTTTGATTGTGTAGAAAAACAAAAGACATGCTACTTGGTTTCAGTAGGAAAATGAAAGAAAGAAAGAAAGAAAGAAAGAAAGAAGTGTTTAATAGCTGTTTCAGGGAAATGGAAAAAGTTGTCAATTTCAAATTATTCATTTGTACCCACTTCTTAAAATAGCAACCAGCAATTTATGATTGTTATTTCAATATTTTATTAAAGCTGTTAAGTTCAAATATTTAACAATGTGATAGGGGAATTTCTATGGATATTTTATTGTCACAGAACTCACCATGAGCTTATTCAATCATTAACTGAAAAAATAAGATTCATCAAAACATTCAAATAGGAAAACCATGAAATTTTCACAGGTCTTTTTAGTATGAAATTAATAGGTTTATGTTTTCTCATCTATAAACATCTTGATAAGAGATCAAAATATGTTTATGATATTAATTAGAGTTTCCTCTCACTAGGTTGGGTCAGTGCAAACTTCATAATTGGTAAGATTTATCCTGACTATTGAAGTTGGGAAGTGGTCCTGATGTAAACATTGCAGTCTGAGTCATTTCAGATTAAAAAATTACTGTCTGTCAATTTTAGCACTCTTTATCTAAAAACAAAATGGAGCCAGAGAGTATAAAAAACTGACTGGTTACAAACCTTTTGTGAGCTAATCTCTGATTGATTATATCAATAGTATAATCAAATCTTAAAGTAATCAAGCCATTTATGGATTCATTAGTCTTGGCCTACCCACTTAGTAAAAGCTCAATACAATCTTATCATAGTCTTTGTTTATCAATATATGATTGCTGTAATATTGATATATACTAAATTTAGCTTAATCTGATACATGGCCATCACTACTGCGGTATTTCAAAATAAGAATAGTGCCATTGTTTATCAATGACAAAAATTAGTTGCGACTGTTATAGGGAACAGTCTTTATTATTTATGCTTCATTTGCTTTTGATTTCAAAACCAACAATGCTTTTTTAAATTTTTAGCTAATAGAATGTACAGTTCTAAATGTGTACTTAGATTCTATTTATAGAATAACTCGAGACAATGCTTGTTGACCAGTAGTGCATGCAGCAAAAATTAAATTTCTAATATGATAAAGTTGGAATAAATACAATTATACTGAATAAATATCATATATATCAGGAGTAGCCAAACTTGCTTTATGTAAGAGCTATATATGATAAAGTTCAGATGCTTACATTTTAATCCAATGGGATCTCAATTCATACCCAGTAAATAATTATAAACCTTGAAGTTTTTCTCATTTACCTTTTATATTAACTGTAATGAAAAAAGGAGATCAGACAATATTTCTATGGGCTACATGTAGCTCACTAGCCACATTTTGGTTACCCCTGATACATATTATAATTATATGGTAAATAATAGGATGACATTCTTGTTAATAACACCAATTATACAGATAAATAACAATTATGAAGTGTTCATTTTGATTCGTTTGGCAATACTTGAGAGTTCAGTTAGTTAAAAGGTCAAAACTCTATATTGGTAAGGTTTATTAATTTCAAACAGTATTAAATTTAAAAGAGAATTTGACAAAAAATCTAAATATTCACTGATGACAAGCAACATGTGGCAAAAATGACAACAAATGTCTCATAATTTCACTTTCCAGTGTCAGAATTATATTATAAAAAGGTAAGCTAATTAATAAAAAGAAAGTTTTGTGTGACTTTGATAATGGTGAAAATTGTTATGGCCAGAAATCTAGATTAGAGAACCATCAAAATGATAGAACTAATGGGATGCACACATTCAGTTGTGGTATTACTATTGGTAATGGTACAAAGATCGAACATTCAGCAACTACTGACAAAGTATTTGATAGCTGGGACTTTTCAATGTGAGAAATTAACAGGACCTTTCTTACCAAATATGAGCCAACAGAAAGGCTACTGTTATAAATTTGAAATAGCTTTAATTAAGGTAAAGGAAAGTGTGTCATATTCCTTCTCATATATGGTAACTATAGAGTATCCATGTTAACCAATGTCCATCACTGAAAGCATGTTCAATGGACATATAAGCATCAGAACTTGACCTTATATCAATGGAAGAAAGTCATCTGGATTAATGAGTCTTGCTTTCATCTGAAAAAGATGAGTTTCAGTGTATGTGATCATTGTTATCCTGGAGAAATGAAAAGTACCAACATACTCTAAGAAAACAAGCTGGTGGAGGCAATGTGATGATGCTCTGTTGAAAATTCAGGTGATTTTGTTTAGCAGCATATTGTAGAATGCTGCTTTCTTAAGTGTTGAAGTTACCAATGTAGGATGCTGCTTGGTAGATAAATGTGGTTGTGTGTTGAATAAGCATTTAACATTCATACATAATTTTTTAATTATCAAGGAAAAACAATGAAGAACCAATTTGTTTCAACGAATAAACAATGGCAATCTTAACTGGCTGGCTGAAACTGCTAGCTAAGGGCTGGTTGTCAGCTGCTGGGACAGATACAACACTTTGATCCTAGTCATCTGGGTGATAAAAGTCATTATTTATTGTTTAAAAATACAATTGTGGCATAAGATGGCATGAGGTTGGTCATCACTGACTATCCTAAACCTAGCTAAACTGATTTGCAACCCATTCATTCATTACAATTTGCACCACAAGAATTCATTCATCTGATATACACCACAACACCACATACCCAAAGGGGGGTTCCTAGCATAACACTCATGACATAAAAAATCTTAACACTATATACAAATGTATTTTTTGTTACTTTTTTCTTATAAAAATATATAGCATGAAAATGAAGAAGGGTGAGGGGATGAACCGAATAATGAAAATAAAATGCAACAAAACCTTCAAACTAAAAATAAAATATGTTAGTAGGACCTGTCCATCCCATAGAAAAATTAAGATTGGCTGCTGTAATCTGCCAATAGGTAAAATCAAAATGCACACTCACTAAAGGTGAGGGAAGGATAAAATAAAAATTGTAGTGGGAAAATCAAAAGCTGACCCAGTAAAGATAAGAGGAAAAAAAAAAAAAAAAACTGAGGAGGTTGGAAACCTTGACATGGATCATAACAAAAGAGAATGCTGGGAATAATAATTACTCACATTAACTAGGCAAACAAAGAGTCTAGCTCAACCAGGGGAGGAGTTGAGCAGGACCCCCCCGCCCCCATTGTAAAAGAGTACTAAAAAAGAAAATCAAAGTTGACTCCATTCACTCAAACCAAGCTTGCTGCTTTTACCAACCTTTTGTTGAAATCAACCGAGAGCAAAAGCTTTCTATTAGTTCTGATCTTCATCTTGAGATGAGGCTGAAAGAATCCAACCAGATCCTGCTGAGAATAACGTTCATATCATAAGATTCCATCCATTCGCATTGTCCATACCACCATCTTTGTCATGGCTAGTAGTGTCAGAAACATCATCCATTTCACTTTATCGCATGTATATGCAAGATCAATGGACACGAGATGTTAGGGATTGATACGAGCCATCAACTCACTGATATGCTCCAGAACTGATATGCTCCCTGAGGACAGTGGTAGAAGGCTTGTGCAGCCATTTCTTCTGAACCAAGGTCACACTGATTTCAATCAGTCATATCTTCCTGAATATGAGCCACAAAAGTCTACTTTTCAAACTTTTAGCCTTTTTATGTCTTGAATCAGTTTTACAACAACAGTTTTTCTTTCAGTTGTTTTTTAAAATATATGAGAGTGCTGACAGGATATAGCAGTTCCATGCTCCTCAAAACCTCCAATCTTCCAATCAGAGGCCTTGCTGCCAGATGTAGTTTATCGTTATACTCAGGACTATACAGTACAAAGGAAGATACTAATCTGAATGCATGGTGATGCTGAAAATAGCACATGCAAAAATTATTAGCAACTAGAGGAAAAGTAGAATTAAATTTAATTCTATATATAAAGACAGTAAAAGTCATAATCAGTACTAAGTATGGCTCCCACTGGATATCTTGTTTGTCACACATAATATGTGGCAAGATGCGCTGTCATGTTGGAATATTTCAACTTCTATATCTGTTAATAAGTGGGACCTTAGTAATGTATTGATGTATGTTGAATATTCCATAAATTTTTATAAACTTTCCTCTGCTATCAAGGAAAATCAAGCCCAAATTTAACTAGACGGAATTCAGTAAGATTGAGCAAAACCAAAACTACCCATTCTTCCTTATGAGAAAGCAACCATAAATGTATCTGGGAAGATGTCAGATAAAAAAAACATGTCAATAAATAGACCCAGGTAGTCACTGAAATAATATTTAATGACTGCTCTGAACCAAAAAAGCCAGGAAGAAGAAACATTTGGTTTGAATCAACGACCCAGAAGAGAAGTGTCTCCACAGAGATAGAGGCCAGATCTGACACATTCGTTGATTATAATTTGTCCAGAAAAAATTTATATCCAAATATTAATCCAGATTCCTTTGGATAAAAGTGATAAAGAAAAATTAATTACTATTTTGGAGTGACCATGAAAAAAAAAGACTCTGTGGTCTGTTGATCATAAAAAAGCATAGAGAGAGGAAAGAAACTTTTTAAGGAGATTGGAAATAATTTTCTTTCCCATTTATTGAGTGGTCTAGTCAATCAAGAAATCACAGCATAAGACAAGCTGATAAAGGAAGATTAACAACTGAAAACCCCTTTTGTTTTCACTACGCCATCTGAAAGTTGGATTTATCACTCCAGAATAGGGAGCAAGCTGAGATTGGCTGCTGAGAAGGTGGGAGAAGGAAGAGAAGGAAAACAGAAAAATTAGAACAGCTTATATGGACTTATGATGCGAGATGAGGCGTAAAGAGAGTTGGAGTTGAGGGGTTGAGTGGCTTGATCCCTCTGACCACTCTCAAAAGGGGGCTGGACAACCCCAAATTTGGAAAACCACTTGTGTAAATGTATTTTTATATATATAATTTTAGAAAAGGTTGATTCTTAGAGTAGAAGAAAACTGAACCCAAACCCTAGTCAACCCACCCCTGCCAGATGCAGAACTCCATATAAGCCAGAAACTTTTTCTGAGACCTTCAGACCAAGAATTTGTGCTAGACCTGAAGATCAGAAATTTATGTTACAACTAAAACAACCTGCAGACTCCAAAGGGGATCCCAGTGTCATTTAATCATAACAAGTTGGAAGGGTTAAAACCACTGTATACAACAAATCATATATAAACCATATTGTTGTTACATTTTTAACCTGAGTTAATTCTTTATTCCAAAGGATTCTTTTTTTGTGAAACTTCAAGTTGTTTAACCACCTTCATCAGCAATCTTTTCACTCTCTGAGATCAAAAAACACAACATGGCAGAGGAGTGAATGGTCATGAACAAACACCAGCTCAGTTGAGTTGAACTGTGTCTACCATCACAATACCAGTGACAAAATAGGTCACACACTAATGAGTGAAGAGTCAGCTAAATGGTAACTACTGTAGTCTGAAGGAACCTGAAGACTAACGCAGGCCATAGGGCTACATTATTGGTGGCTGTTGACAAGGATTGACTTGTGTGGTTACATATTGGTTATTGTTGACCAGGATTGATGAGTGCAGTTACAAAATTACTAGAAGCTAATTTATTCAAGATGAGCATATTTTTACAAATAAAGTGCTGAGTATTATAAAAATAGAGCAAAATTAGTTAATAACTACATTAAAGTACAAGTGACATCTTCACAAAAGTTCATATATATATATATATATATATATATATATATATATATATATATTTAGCCTTGGGTGGCAATCAGTCTCAGAGAAGGACAACTCTGAATTCAAAATCAGCCAGGAGAGTGATAGACTCTGACAGGCTTGCCATAGGTACAGACACTGCTGCAATGGTTGCAGTATATGTGGTATAATAGTGATCTTAATTGGTTATGGGAATTGTACATCATGTTTACCTATTAATGATGCAATATTATGTAAATAGTAAAAATCAGAATAAAAATAAATATAAATATCTGGCTTATTCTGGAGAGAAGCTTGATTCCCAAGGAATGAATTACCAATGGAGGATCACAAACCATACCTTTACTCAGTAAAACATCTTTATACTAGCCTGTGCATTAGTATATCCTGCATCTGAGTAGAGAGAAAAGGTAAAATAAAAGGAAACAGAAATAAGAGCAATTGAGCTCTCTTGTAAATTTCTGCATTAAAACAACATGAATAAAACAGAACAGGCAATATTACTACAGTTTCATAGAATCATTCTCTCTCTCTCTCTCCTTATATATATATATATATATATATATATATATATATATATATATATAGGGTGTGATGGATAAATTGTCATCTAAATTATACAAAAAAACACTGACATCTGATTTTAACAGCTATATTTACCAAAATTATACAAAAATATCTTGAAATACTAAAGAGTAAATTTATTCAATAAAATCGCCATTATAATAAAAAAATACCAACCATTACTACCGCATCACGATTACCATGGCCGCATGAGTCCACAATTACTACCACATCACAATTAGCATTACCCTATCAGTCCACAATTATACTTACTTCCCCCCTCCCAGAAAAATTAATAGCACAGCATAAATACTAATAAGCATTATAAATTATAGTTTCTACCATTTACATATGTGCAATAGCCAAAAACAAGCAGATAACCGGTTTTAAAATAATAACAAAACAGCATTAAAAACATAAAAAATAATAGCAATTTTACCTACCATAGTATTACACAAGCCCCATCATCTTACTTATTATAAAACGCAGATTGTGTGTGTATGTGTGTCTGTACGTTTATATATGGGATTGTATTTCCTATATTTTTCAATCGATTTCAACAAAACTTCACAGTACTATGTAAAATTACCTTGCGGTGGTTCTGACAGTGCCAAAAATTGGAAAAACACAATTTTTTTTGCACGAAATCAATTTGAAAGCATGGTTAAGGGTATCACACCCGGCCGGAAGTTACTGCCAGCTACTCAAACGTCCAGTGACTCAGCGTTTTTTTTCAGAGAACGATACACAAAAAGTAAACAAATGAAACCTAAACATACACAAGCCCTCCTAACTAAAAATAATAATCGGAAACTACTTTAAATACACACCGTTTCCAAATGAAACCCATGTGTACAGTCAAAATGCGGAAGTTAATTTTTAGTCATCAACCAAAAGATATTGCCCACCAGCTACAATGCTAACAGCAACCGACATAAATACAGCCGATTTCTTCCACCAAGAGAGCGGCGTAGGGGGTGTACACGCATTATTCATCATCTCTCAGTTGCGTCTCTGTCCTTGGACAGAGTGTTCTCAGGGGCTTCGCTGTCTGAGGACAGAGGGGCAACTGAGAAAATAATACTGAAGAGGTGCCCAGCCCTGAGGAACAGCTACCCCCAGGCCAGCCCTCCCATTTAAGAGGGGAGAGATCCCTGCTTGCACGAGTCCAGCCCCAAAACCAACATTCTCTGAGGGAATTTTGTCCCCTACCCGAGTGTACGGAAAATAAATCCCATTAATCCGACCTTGTGTCACATCTCATTCTCGTATATATCAATGAGTAAATATATATATATATAAATATAGATCTCACCTTCTATGCCTGGAAGAAAAAATTAAAATAATTAAGTACAAAAATACAAGCCAGTTATTGAACAAGAGAAATGAATTTATACTTAAATGTCATCATAAAAATAAGTTTATGTAGTCTTAAAAATAGGCATTTATTTTGCATCAAACACTGAAAAATATATATTAGGTTTGTAACTATGTAAGTTTATATATATGTATGTATATATGTATGTGTGTATTGTATATGTGTGTATCTATCTATTACTTTTATTACTATTATTATTACTTTAAATATATTATATATATTTTTTTTTATTACTATTAAATGATGATGATGTTTAAATGAATAACAACATAGATTGCATTTCTGTGATTTTTATTACTGGTTGTGCAGTTAAAGTTTTATCCATAAAATTTTCCCCTACTTTCTCTTACTGCAATATTCTCAAAAAAATCTAAAGTAGGATCTGTAATGTAATCGGTACTGAATTAGCTTCTTGACTTCAGCTACTTTCTCACAGACATGATGTGGCTTCCCTCTGTCTTTTCTACAAATATTTTCATGGCTACTGCACTGATGAGCATTTTTTCCCTGGTGTCCTGACTACATGAATTTAAGTGTACTACTAGATTGGCATCTAGGTCCCAACTTTTTACTGTTGAAATAGTTAAATGTAACCACTTTCCTGACAGTTTCATATTGGAACTCCATTCCTCTCACTTGCTTCCCTGATAACTACAATCATCAAAAACCTAAATGCAACATCAGTCACCATGTTTTGTTGTGTTGATACCTGTTCTTTTTTCCTTTCTTCATCCCCCCTACACCCATAACCCCCTGTGTGATAATGGCACTTCTGACTTGCTTGGGGTGAAATGCTTAAAAAAAAAAAAAAAACATTGAATATAAAATAATTAGGGTACTGACAAAAGCATCTAATAAAATAATTAGGGTACTGAAAATAGCATCTACCACAATCAAAGGTAAAGCTCGCCCTACCAACAGCTAAAATAATAAAAAAGTGCTCAATACAATATATATATATATATATATATATATATATATATATATATATATAAAAGACAGGATGTGTGTGTAACGAATGCACAGTCGCAATTTTCGATGGATTTGCACCAAAATTTACATGCACATGCTACAAGTTAGCGGGAAGGCCAAGACTGACATTGCATTTTCCAACTCCCATCAATAGTGGAAATAATCTTGATGCTTCTATGGCAGTTTTCATATAGTTTACAGCCATTTTCTACTGGCCAGAGTGAGAGCCTATAGCTGGCTGCCATGAATAGGCAGGAAGATTCTATTGGCCAGCATGAGAGCCAACAGCTGACTGACACGAATGTTAACTAGCATGCAAAAAAAAAAAAAATAGCTGCATTCGTCACAAGTGGAAAAAATTTAAATCTGCATGGCACTTTTACTCCAATTGGCTCATTCAACACTTAAACTCAACGTTGATTCTGATTCCACAGAACTGGGTTGGGTGTGAAAAAATTTTGTTGTTAACATTTTTTTTCATTCGGTTCTTCCAGTTACAAGTCCTTTTTTTAAAGCTGATCATTTTGTGTTCATTTTGTTTGGTTCTTTTTTCGTAACAGATTTAATGTTTAGTATAGAGCTTAGAAAAAATTAGCAGTGTGAGAAGTAAGGCATGTAGCAACATCAGTAATGCAAAGGGCACTCATTTAAAGGCAAGGAAAGACAAAAATATTTAAAGTCAAGTGATAGCAATTGCTGTATGAGTTGTACGATTTTTTAATCAAGCACGGGCAACGCCGGGCCATGCTGCTAGTAAAAAATAAAAAACAGATGGATTTGACACCGCAACTGATGTTTCACTACACAATTCAACTTTGAATACAGTGACCAATTGTGTACATATGTATGCAACAACACATAAATACACATATATGCCCAGTCCCACACTGTCCATATATGTTTATGTTTGTGTGAGCTCCAGTGAGTGAGCATGCATGTATGTATGTCTGTGTACATCAATGAGTGAACATGTGTGTATGTATGTTTGCATGGCAATGACAATTTTTCCTCCCACTACCATAAAAACACCGATATACGCAAACATATATAAATCCAAAATTTAAAAAATTAATCAGTTTGTCTAACGATCACAAATAGTGTGAAACCCAGGGTCACACTCACACCAATCCAACTAAATGTGTTAGTTCTATCACTAATATTGAGCACTTTCCAATAAGTATATAAATTAGATATATAAAAAATTGCATGTATATATATATATATATATATATATATATTTATATGCATACACATTTTATATATAGATTCTTCTATAAATTATTTCATTATTTACATTTTCTACATTGTTTTCTTATACTTTCATTATTCCCTAATATGTAGGTTATAGACAGTGACAAACATATTTTTGCGACCTTGAAATTTTAGCCAGCAGTAACAGAGCAACATCCAATAAACTATAGCTCTTTTTCAATACTTCAAAATTGTGTGCTTGTCTTATCTGTTCCTCAAGTTACTGATCCACAGCATTTTTATGTGACTTTTTTGTAATCCAACACAGTATATCCCTCTTATGTTTCATACTGTTTCTATGATTCCCTCAAGTTCTGAGTACATTAATCCAGTCAGAAAACCTTCCTGTTGTTAATGACTTCTGGTATTGAAGAATGAGTTTTCAAACAAAACAAAGCTCTTTGAATAAACTAACTATAATATCATCCCCATTTTTTCAATGTTTTCAAATTATTTATTTGAAAATCTGTTTTACCCTGATGGCTTCAGTAGATGCAGATGTTGATTTCACTCTGTTGTAACCACTGAATTTGCTTAGTTTTTTCAATGCCTCTTCTTATTCCACAGTTTTTTCCTGTTGACTATTATGATTATGCCATCTGTATCAAAAATGCAGCCAACAGTGGGTTGAATATTGCTAGAAAGACCACCCATAGTTTGTGCACTACCATTATTTTCACTGGTGCTTGCTTGACTTGTTTCTGTTGTAGATATTGACAGAATTTTACTTGATATAATAAATAATTTCATGTTTTTCACATTTACATATCATTAGAAAGAGAAAGATTCTGTCTTTTCCAGAAGTGGTGTCATAAAATCACAAAGATGACCAGAAATCCTTTCTGTTTTCATTACAACTTGCATCATTGGAAAATTAATTTTTTTTAATTCTTTACTATTATTTTAATTATTGATTTTATTTCATTTTCCTACATGTACTTATGATTCTCTAAAGTAGCCTTATTTAAATAACAAGAACTTAAAAAAGCTCCATCAATTTAGTTGAAAATTAATCAATGAAAAACATTTGTTTCAGGGCCACTCTCAAATTAGGAATCCTGAAACTTAAGCATTATTTCTTTCATAGTAAATTTGCCATTGGTTCCAAATTAAATTATTGTTTATTTCTTTGCTTCAGACTTTTTCTCATAGCTTTTTTCTTTTCTTATAGATCCTTCTTTTCTTATAACTTTTAATAGCAACTTTCTTATAATGTCTCCTGTTCCAATAAATTTTAATTAATTGACTAGGCATTAAATAATAATATTAATCTTAAAGCCTCAAGTCCACTGCTCTTACCAATGAACTAGCTATTCATAGATTTTTTATGCTATAATTAGCAATTTCTTTTCAACAGCTATAAAGCTTAAAAAATACTTGAACTGAAGAACAATACAACTAACTCATCAGTAGTAATCTTTAAGATGGTCCTGCTATCTACTCTATGTTAGTTACTCCTGATTTACTGAGCTTATTCTGGAACAAGCGTACAAGTATGAGACTGCCTCCACTCATTCATTGCAGCCATACTGATAATTACTTAATATTGTTCCATGATGGGAGCTCTCAGTCTGATACAAAACTACAGCTATAGGGCAGCCAGCAAAGATAAAGTTCATTCTACATTCCATGACTTTCTTAGACACAAATATATGTAGTGTGTACATAGTGATTAAACAGGATCTTGATCAATAAACTGAGTGACAGCACTTCACCAGACAATAGAGCAAGGATGGCCAACCTGTGGCGCATGCACCATAAGTGGTGCATTGGATGCTTACAAATGGCACATTGCATCCTTTTGATGAAAACAAACTAAGCCATTTCTCCTCATTCATTTCAGTGATTTTATATTTATTTAAAGTGCTAAAAGGATACGCCCCTGGTCATAAGAATATATTTTTCAAATAAATAGATTTTATTATAACTTTAAAATATGTACATATTACAACACGTACTGAAAGGAAGTGAATGTTTGTGTGGTGCATTTAAATTAATCATACAAAATATTGGCGCATGGAATCAAAAGGTTGGCCACCCCTGCAATAGAGTATTTCTTTTTGTAAAAATATATAAAATGTGGCACAAGGCTGAAACTGGGTAATGAGGGAAAGCTGGACATCACTGTTCTTAAATTTACCTTAACTAGTCACATTCACTGACCCAATTGTACTTATAACAATATGTGCAGGAATATGTAGCATAGATCTCATTTAAAGTGCATGAAACATACAACAACATAAATATATGAAAAGTTAAAACAAAACACAAAGATCTTTGTGTAAAAACACTTGTATATATATTTCTATATATATTATATTTGAATTTTTTAATACAAGGTCTGCATATATCTACTTGCAAAAGAGTGGGCACCAAAAATAATATGATCTGTTTGGTTGTCATGAGCCTGAAATTTTCTGTCTTGTTACTATAACTTCATGGAGCAAAAAGAAGATTAACTTTCCTGTCTAATGATGTCTCATGCGGGTCTCATCAGGTCACTTGTCTGTTTTTTTATTCTCATAAATATTCATTAATTAGTTTTTATTGCTATTTTTGTTTTGGGCCAAGGGAAGATAACTTTTTGTCTCTCACTACAAACCTCCCCATCTAGTAGCAGCATCTAATAGTAGTGATATCGGTTGTCTCTTCTCCAAGAGACTTTCCTACCTGCTTTCATATGATTAGGCTTAATATTTCTATCTGTTTTCTATATCCATTATTATATCATCACTATGAGGTTGCTTTTCTATTGTTATTTGCTTATCACTTTTAGGTTCAATATGTGGTTTTAATACTGTTGAGTGTATCTCATTCTTCATTTTAATTAAAAAATATTTGTCAGTCCTAGATAACACTTGGAAGGGACAAATGTAAGGGGCTTCCAGAGGCTTGTGTATGATGTCAACTCTAAACCATACACTTTTACATGTCTTAAGATTGTCATGAACATATTGGCAAGATTTATTTACAGAGATATAGTATTTGTTTGCTGAATGTAAGAAGTGTAAGGTATGTTGTAATTCCTTACCAAACTTCTGATTATCTATGTTATTGTTAGTATCATCTACTAGCAACTTAGGAGTCATTATATGCATTCCTGTATCTGTAAAGAAGAGTGGTGAATTATTGAAAGTATTAGGTGCAGCATGGATACTCATTAGTTTTATTGGAAGGGCATGAACAAATGCATTGACCACAGATCATGCTGTTAAATCTGGCAATGGTTCTGCTTTGATCCACTTAATTATGTGGTCAGTATCTGTAAGGAGTATTGTATGTTTCATAACATATTGTAGTAACAGGGAGTGGACCAGTTATATCCAAGTGAAGCATATTAAAGTGAATAGTAATCAATTCAATAGGGTGAATAGAAGATTTAGTATATTTCTGAATTTTGCTTCTGACAAGTTTCATTACATATTTCTTTTATTGTCTTGTCCATATGAGGTCAAAAGTTTTGTTTTGATAAGTTTACATGTGGTTTTAATTCATGGGTGTGATATTGCATGAATATTATTGAAAATAGATTTTCATAATTCACCAGGTATATATGATCTGGGCACACTGGTAGTATTATTGCAGTATATGGAACTATTATCATCAGTACGAAAATTGTATTTTTTTAAGTCTGGAAATTCTTGTTTGTAACTCAGGGTCTTAAGTTGTGCAAGTCACACAGATCTACCATAACTACTAGGATAGGTCTAGACAAACAAGCAGCTATAACTTTTTGATCTTCCTTTATATGGTCTATATGTGATATATATTCTGTGAGAATTGCTATTTGCCATTGCTGTCTATCTGACTTAGGAGGGTTTAGACTACGGAATGCACTGTAGCGGGCACTCCGTGCGGCCCCGTATCACAGAAAGGGGTGAACGAGGTCACAAGAGGCCCGCTGACATTTTTGACGACGTTAAATCTGACGGTGAAACAATATAGACGACAGAACGAGAATATGTATGATAAATGCTAATTTATTCAGGGAAAGAAAAAAAGGAAATAAAGATGGTCTGGAACGGTGGAGGTGCAGAAGTTTTTGGTGCAGGCATTGATGGTCGAGGTTGGTGTTGGTAGTTGCTAGGATCATTGTTGTTGGGGGGGGGTGAAGCTGATGTGGGTTGTTGCTAGGATGATCGCTTGGTGGTTGTTGAAGTTGATGTTGGTTGATGCCAGGATGATCGTTGTTGGTTGTTGAAGCTGAGTCGTTGCCGGGGTGCCAACTTGTTGCTGTAGTTCGTGTTGCCAACTTGTTGTTTGTCATTGCCGGTATGCCAACTTGACGTGTTGGGAAGGAGAGAGAGAGAGAGAGAGAGAAAGTTCCCAACTATCGTCAAGTTGGCAGACAAAAAAATGGGAGCGTAACTTAATACACAGCCCGTTGATCGGCGTCCTTGGCCAATGAAGGCCAAGGGGCTTGTGTAGTCGACCGTTTCGGTCGCCGACCGCCTCCTAGAATCTAGCGAGAAATCACTGTCTTGTGACAAGGGGGACCAGCAAGAGAAATTGGCTAAGCTAACCGAAAAGTCTCTATAATAAAATACTACGAGGTTAGCTAAAGAGAACTAAGGTCTAAAAATGACTAGTAGTATATTACAACTAGGTTTGTAATATAACCTAACTAAAAAGGGGATTTGCTAGTCCCTCCGACGTGTTAACAGTGTGTAAGGAGCATGAATGAGAGGTCAAGGTCGAAATGACCTGTTCCTCTGCCGGTTCAAGGATAGAAGGAGGAGGTAACTCCGACAGAACTACACAAAAGCCAATTAACAAAACTTGTTTTCCTTCGATAATATGTTTAAAATATAACGTATCTGAATATACCGCAAAAAGTTCCTTATTGAAAGTTGAATACCTATTTTGAGTTTGAGTTAACTTTTTAGAGAAAAAGCCTATTGAAATTGGTACCCCTTCTACTATTTGATGTAGGTAGGATTGCACCAGTTGCATAATTACTGCTGTCAACAGTCACCTGATATTCAGTACAGTCAGACTATTGGTGAGCTAAAGACGGAAATTCATTGATTTTGCTTTTAATATCATTACATGATTGCAATTCCAAGGCATTTAATGTAAATGCAGTATCACTGTATACGTATTTTTCTGTTAATGGCATTACTATGTCTGCAAATAAAATCTCCTATAAAAATTTACCATGCCTACGAAACGACAAAGATTCTTACTGTCATAAGGAGGTAGAAAACCCATATCGTGGTGTTATAAAATAAAATAAGACATATCTCGGTTGATTTACAGGCAAATAAACTAACATACTCAAGAGCGAGAGACGGATGTGAATGGGACAAGGCCCCGTCACAAAATGACTATTATCTTCGTTTATGCATGTTCCCGACGCACAAGTTCCGGTCAAAAAATAAAGTAATATTTTAAAGTGTTTCTATTTTTCGACCAATAAAAATGCTTCCCTCCTAATTATACTCACGTTGTTTCTTGAGCCTGTTAGGCCATAAAAAAAAACGCCATAAAAGGGGTCACACGGAAGTACAATGGCAGTCAACAGGAGGCCAGGGAAGAGACCTGTCATGGTTAGGCTGAGCGGTCAGCAGCAGTCAGCAGGGGGGGCGTCAGCGTCAACCAGCGTGAACTACTATGAGAGATCAACCCAGATTCAAAGCCGGCTTATGGACTTTACCACAAGGTAGCTTTCCCAAACCCACACGTTCCTGTTGAAATAAATCACGTAAATCTGTTTCTGCTGTTGTATTTCTTTCTTGCAACCATACACTTGTCTATAACACTGGTGTCAGAAGCGTAAAGCAAGAGAAATATGTCCGACTACACGACCTTCACCCGAGCCAAACTATTTACTCTCATCAAGGAACAGAAAACACTACTATTCCACTTGAAAACGGGACCAACACAGCCTTCTGAAGCCACAATACAAGAAATTCAAGCCAACATAAACGACATGCTGGCTGCCCTAAAATCAACTACTTTAACACCTCCCACTGCTCAAACAAACGACGATTACAGCTTAATGATGCGCCAACAAACTATACGCGACATATTGACGCTAGAGAGAACTTTTCACCCTGGACACGACGTGAACGGCTCTAAACAAAGCATACACAATCCACGTCACGCCAGAACTCAGCACCTATCCCAGCCTGGAATGCGAATTTGTCAAGTCTGCTAAAGATTTACTGGACCAAGTATCTTTCAGCAGATGGTTGACTCAAAAAAAGCATATCCACCTTCGAACGACTGAAGGAATACTTATTAGCAGCCCACGGAAGCCAGATGACTAACTTCCAACACCTCAGTCAAGCCTGGGATCTGGAACGGCGAGATGGCGAAAAACTAATAGACTTCACGGGTTGACTCGAAAACACCCTTAGAGAGGCAGCCATCCACATAAAAACAAATACAAAAAAGACAAAAATACAGACTTAACAGTCGATGGACTTATTTCCATCATCGGCGCTATGCTAATGAGCAAAAAGGTGAACATTTGGAACTCAAATCTTTACCCACATCTTGTCAAGACAATGGACAACCACTATTCAGCTATTAGCATAGCCTCCGAAACTCAAATATACCTTGATCGCAGTGTAAAAAAACAACGACACGATTTCGCACGACACTGTGTATTTCCTACACAGAAACCAAACAGCGGTCAAACCAAAAAACGCGCCATCCGACCCAGCAGGCAACCAAAACCCCACAGCAGACGGGCCTCACCAACCCTCCTGAACATGGCCACCATTCGACACGAAAAACCATCAGCACACACATGAATCAGCAGTAATTTCAAGAACTACCTCAGAGTTTACCCCTGCCTCCATGGACACAACTGCCTATATCGCCACCCACCTCGCACTCAGGCACAGGCCCATATTGCCGCAACGAATTATGATATACAAGCCATAAATGATGTGGAACAGGATTTTCGCTTCGGGCAGGACGAGATGTGATGCCTCGTTCGACGTGCCCCACATCAGCCATCACACCTTCAACTTTCAAGGACTCGCTCACCATTCACCGCTCGTCCAGTCCACCTTCAACTTCAGGGACATCACCTTCTCTGGCGTTGCAATTGTTGACTCTGGATGCTCCATTTCATCTTACCAATATCTCAGTTACCCAGAGAAGCCAAGAAACACATGACCCGCTCTGACGTTGTAGTAAAAGGAATCAACACGCAGCACCACTGCTCTTGGTGAACTGACTTGCGACATCACCATCGGCAAAATCAAATTTCGCCTGCGTTGTTGGAAGACTCACCCACATTCAAAAATTATAACGTTAATGGTAACTACCCAAACCACACCGATCCTGATCGGCCAAAATATCCTATGTCACAACACGCTCGATTCCTATCTAATCGACAACCAAAATGCGACCATAGAATTCAGACGAGACACTTTCCTTAAGATACACAACACACACAGCCACAATCATATCACCGTCATCGTCAACCAACGATCCAGCATATGGCGCCCAAGCTGACATCATCCCAAACCAGCCTACTATGGAACTACAACCCAACATCCAGATCAAAAGCTAACCTGGCTAAAGCATAACACACAAAACTATCGCTATCAAAAATCACCCAAACTGAGACGAACTAGAAGCCACGCAAACTTACTCATTCAAATGGAAGCTGACGTTATCAGCACCGAAAGCATTAGCAAAGGCACATTCATCCGAAATATCTGCATACAGTAGACAACCCAAATTTTATCTTGGCCACTGCAAACGGAAGAAAGAGTCCATTCGATCTCGTCTTTATAGACTTTGTCACAATGTTTAAACTCAAAGGGAAAACGCTACATCCTAACCATCTTGGATAGCTTCAGCCGACAAAGATACAACCATACCATGCGTTAGAGAGACCGTGCTATCAATGCTGCCCAAATCATCGGATTGTACCATTTCTTCCTTCGACACAGAGAGATTCTACGCATAGTATCCTCTGATTGAGGCAATACCTGACATCACTGGAGAATCTATCGACAATTCTGTAACCAGATGTCAATCACGCAAGAACTTCACTGTCCTTATGCGCCCGCAAAGCTCAGGAAAAATCGAGAAACAACATCACACGATGAAGAACGCACTTTATATGTTATGCGAAGACAGGAACTGCGAATGGACAGACGTTCTAGAATCTGTCGTTTCGTCCGTGAATGCCATAACCAACAGCGCCACTGGTGTCTCCCCACACTATGCCATAAAACTGGCCGTCACCCCAACATCGACCTACCTTACACCACACATTCATTAAAAGAAATCACAAAGACGATCCTGGATTTTCATATGGAATGCAAATTAATGCCCTGCTAAAGCAGGTTCACCACCACGTCAAAAATGGCCAACGATGAAGCTGACCACAAACTTGAGACTAACTTAAATCGCCTCACATACAAGTACCCAATACAAGTTGGCGACAAGGATTTACTTCATTGGCCACATTCAACTGTTGCCCAATCCTCTCATCTGCCCTGCATAGGAAATTGCACCATTATAAAAACGAACAATATGATGTGTCAGGTGCAAAACGATAATGGTGATACACTGTGCACATATCCGATGACTGGCTCCACGCCCAACACATCTGTCTAATACAATCCCTCTGCCTCCATCATGTAACAGTCACCAGGATCATTCTCCTCCATATCACTCTGGGACACTTAATTCAGCAAATAACTCCATACCAAAACAAATGCCAATAAGAAGAACACGAGGACAACTTCCCACACGCTTCAGAGACTTTATCATGAATTAATCACCCAAATATACACGAATAACGCTCACTGTAAATCAGACCGAGACTTGGGGGAGCCTTGTTATAAAATAAAATAAGACATATCTCGGCTGATTTACAGGCAAATAAACTTACATGCTCAAGAGCGAAAGGTGGATGTGAATGGGACAAGGCCCCGTCACAAAATGACCATTATCTTCGTTTACACATGTTCCTGACACATGAGTTCCAGTCGAAAAATAAAGTAATATTTTAAAGTGTTTCTATTTTTCATCCAATAAAAATGCTTCCCTTCTAATTATACTCGCGTCGTTTCTTGAGCCTGTTAAGCCATAAAAAAACGCCATAAAAGGGGTCACACGGAAGTACAACGGCAGTCAACAGGAGGCCAGGGAAGAGACCTGTCATGGTCAGGCTGAGCGGTCAGCAGCAGTCAGCAGGGGGAGGGCGTCAGCACCAACCAGCGTGAACTACTATGAGAGATCAACCCAGATTCAAAGCCGGTTTATGAATTTTACCACAAGGTAGCTGTCCCAAACCCACATGTTCCTGTTGAAATAAATCACGTAAATCTATTTCTCCTGTTGTCGTATTTCTTTCTTGCAACCATATGCTTGTCTATAACAGTGGTTAATTTTGGCTCCTGTGACCATCTTATATGTCCGAATTTCTCTTCCGACTTCGCCAATCTTGGAACTGCTCGTTACAAGCGTTGAGACGTCGTCGGTGTAAATGCTGTACCTGGCCGAGGTGGTGGCACCTGATAACATAATCTCACTAAGGATCGGAATCGTCCTCAACCTACACAGGAAAGGACCCAGTGCAAGCACATAGAGCAAGGGCTGGCGGGGACAGCCCTGGCAAATGGATCTGATCAAGATGAAGGGTTTTGATGTTACCCGTTCACATCCACAATAGCACTGGTGGTCACATACAAGAGGCAAATCCAGGAGTGAAAAGACATCTTGAATCTGGCTGCAGACAAGACAGTTTCCAAGAAACAACGATCCACCCTATCAAAGGCTTTGGACTGATCCTTGTTGATCAGTGCGCCTTCTCATCAACTTTTTCTATCATCGTGCAAACCAAATGAAGGTTATCTTGAATCATCTAATCCTTTACAGCACATGTCTGTTCAGGAGATATGAGATGACAGATCACAACCTGCAAACGATTTACCAGGGCTTTGGCCAACATCTTTATCTGTTAAGCATCGTAAATTACTAATCCCATTCCCTCCTTGTTTGCTCTTGCATAGAAGCTTCACCACACCCCTAGCAAAACGTTGGGAAATAGTCTCCTGTTCCATACAGTGGTTGAAGAGAATTTCCAGTAAAGGGACAAACATGGGCGACAGCCTCAATATACTTTGTCGGGTAAACCATCGATTCCCGAAGTCTTATCCTTCCCGACCTTTTTCAACGCTTCTCAGATTTCCTCCTCTGTTATGTGACCCTCGAAACCAGCCACTTTAGTTGCTTCGAGCCGAGGAAAGTCAGCCAAATAGTTGTCAAACTGAGTTGAAATCAAACCCTGGTGAAAAGCTTCTGAAAGTAGTCATGAAACTCCCTGCATATGCCTTCGTCCATCGTCAGGTTTCTCCCATCCGGCGACGTGACACATGCAATATGCCTACCAGAGACACTGTGAAGTTCCTCCACATGCAAATCTGCAGCCATATTCGTTGCCTATTTAATCTAGTTCTTACTACTTGATCATGGTCGTTCTTTTTAAGCAAGAAGGCCAGCTCAGTGTTAGCTATAGCCACTCTATTACTATCTCCCGATTTGACAGCACCCTCTACTCTAGATTCTAGTGCCTTTTGAGCCACTAGTCTATCTGCTGTAATCGGTGGCAAAAGACCTAATTGTGTCCTTAAGGTGTTCCCCCACTTATTCCCAAACACAGAACCCGCCAGTCCTCGCGCTATTATTATTAGTAGTAGCAGCTGGCCCCGGAAATCCTTCACGTTCAACAAAGATGTGTTGAAATTCCAGTACCCAGTCATTCTAAGCTTAGCCTTATCTAAGTTTATGCAGATGCGCACAAGCTTATGGTCCGCATAAACACTACTATGAAAACTTGGACAACATCGACTCTCCTAATAGAACCCAGTCGATGTAGCTAAAAAGCTGCACCCCTCCCGAGCCACCCCATATTTGTCCAAATTTGATGACAAATTCACAAAAGTTTATTTTTTTTATATACATCAGAAGAGACGTTAATAATGCCCTTCCTAGTTCCCCCGTAGTATAATCGGGATCAAGGATGGTATTCCACTCGCTCACTAAAACTACCCATTTTGATCGTTTTATGAAACGATCAATTTGCTGAAAGAAGGCTTGCCGCTCCCTATAGTCATTGGGTGCATAAACCCCAATGACTCAGAATACTTTCTCCTTTATGGTAACACGCAGCACACACAATCTGCCTGCCTGATCCACAAAGACAAGTGAACAGGTCGCGTTCAAAGAATGACTCGTTAGCCAAGAAACACTCCTCAAGCAGCTATCAAAGTATGCCGAGAAGAAGCTGAACCCCTTTGACAGCACACCTTCATAGTCATTTGCAATAATATAGGTCTCTTGAATACAACATATTTTCACACCAATGCGCTTGAAATCACTACTAAGTTGAGCTCTTTTCGACTTGGATCTCATCCCTCGGGCATTTATGCTTGCTATTCAGAGTGTCATGATCGATTCTTACTGGCGAAGCACAACCTGGAGGAATATGCCGTGGGACAGACTCTTGGCCCATTTTAGTTTTTATGGAGCCATCTTAGTACAGACTCCCGTTAGTTTTACTGCTCTATATAGGAATGGGTGAATAAATATTGAGACACTCCCTGAACAAAATTGTTTAAGTTTAACAAACTTTTCATCTTTAAATATCTTCAGCATTGCCCATATTTACTGTGTACTTGAACTAACACGTACCACTGTCAGTACTCTCTGTGCCCGAGGGAAGTTTGTAGGATATTCCACATTTTTTCCTCCTACCTTTTTAAAGTTTTGGAGAACCTTTAAGTGCTTCAGACACTGAGACTGAAGGTTCTTTTTCTCAAAGAAATCCAGGTTCACCCGGCACACATTTTCCCCAGTATGATATTTCTTTTTGTGTTCCAATGTTTTTTTTTGTGTGTGTAGGAGTTCCTCTTCTGAGCTTCCCAATGGGTCTTTTGACTGATGTTGATGGATGCTGGTGGAGGAGGAGGAGGAGAAGATGGTGGTAGGATTGGAGAGGGGAGTAGAGAAATGGGTGGTGGACTGAGTAAGGGGGTGGGTGAATTAATTTTTTCAAAGGTGAGGATTTTGAAGTGGAAGAAGGAGAGGTTCGGTGTGAGGACATAGGTTTGAACTTGCCTTCTTTTTGGTGATGATAAAGGTGTGTAAATTTACCTGGGGAGAATTTTTTGCTGGAGGAGGCATCTCCCTCCACTGGCTTGTTCTTGGTTTCCAGTTTCTTCTTAATCATCAAAAGTTTCACTTTCTTTTCCTTTGAATGGCTTTCATATAATATGGTTGATATCTTTAATGTCTCTGCATAGTTAGTCTTTCCTTCTTTCTTAGTGCTGGGGCTTAAAAGTGATGAAGCTGCTGGTGTATTTTTGTTCTTTTACAGGGCTATCTGCAAATCATTTTCCATCTTTTCTGCTGTCTTAGGTGCTGAATCCTAATCCTTAGTTTGTTTCATTAGGAATGATTTTGTGCATTCTCCACACCTTTTCTTTTGGTGTCGGGGAGCAAACTACGGAGAGATGCCCATTCTTGTCACATTGCAAGCAAGCTGGTTTCCATCCCGAGACAATATGGCAATTTTCTGCCATTTAAATGCATGCAATTGGGAACTATGTTAAATGATTTGTGACTCATCATCATGTAGTACTGCTATTCTCCTGTCTTTCATTCCAGAATCACCTCTATCATGTCTCCATACTGCATTAGAAATGCCTCTACCTGTTGAACAGAGATAAAGCTGGGCACTTCATAAGCGATGTCTTTAGTATTCAACTCTCAACCTGTATTCTTTGTTTTGCAGGTCCCTCTTCGTCAGTACAATTTATTCTTCTGGTGTGGACAATAATATTTGTCACATAAAGAAATTCTTTCCTTTGACAATTTGTTTGATTTTCACTCCCAACTCTGCTTATATATTGATGATATAATCCTCTTTGGATTAAATTGACTTGTTTAATTTTTTTATTTTTTTTGTCAATAACAAAGACAGAAATAATTCTTTTTTTCCCCAGCTTCCAACTCTGGAGGGTTTATGTCTGGTGTGACTAGGTGGGCATATTACCTAGCCTGCTTTACAAATTCCTCAATGTTTATGATGCATTGAGGTGGTAACTTCCAGATGCAGATCAAGGCAGTAGCCAATTTTTTTTTGTCCTTCCCTTTTTTCGTGTCTTTGCCAATTTGTGAGGTTGTATTTGGGTCCTTTTTCTCATGTTCCAATGACCTTTTTTCAAATAGAGCTTTGACTGCCACACTAATGTCCTCCTCATCCATTATGGACAAGATAGGAATGGTAAGAAACCAAAAAAAAAAGCTATTGGGTCCTGTTAGGTTTTAAAAAACAGCACTTCACCAGACAATAGAAAATTATTTTCTAAGGACTAATTTCAATAAACTTATATAATACCTAATGGCTAAATTCACGTTGGTGGGAAGGAGGACAAGCCTGCTACTGCTTAGAATACATCCATTAAGCTGAGAAGGGGGAGTCTGATATCTTCAGAAATTTGTTAGCCAAGGTTTGTGAGTTCAATCCTTGGTAGGACTACAAGAGTCAGCATAGTTAACACATAGTAGTTGTGTGACACTGAGATCTCTAGAGGTTGATCAAACAAAAAGAGAACAAAAGAAAAAAGGAAGAGGAGAGATTCTATTAACTTGATGATAATTGCTGAAATTGAAGGAAGATGAATTGAAAAATTGAGAAAAAAATTAAAAATGAAATGCATTGAAAAATTATATTTTGAGATAATTCTGAGGAGAATTGAACCTAAATTTAACTAGACGGAATTCAGTAACCCTACTTCTTGCCAATAAGAAAGAAGCCATTAAGGAATCCATGAAGATGTAAGATAAAATAAAAACATATGTTGTTGATAGAAAAATCCGGGTGGCCAGCAAAATAACATTCATGATTCCTCTGAAGAAGAAAAAACAAAAGAAAAAACATCTGTTTTGAATCAACTACCCAGAAGAAAAGAATCCCTACACATTATAATTTCAATGACATTTGTTCAGAGAAAATTTTATATCTAAACATTATTTCAGATTCCCTTGGATACAAGTGGTAAAAAAAATTAATTACTATTGTCAATAAAGAAATCAGGGTAGATACCAAAATAAATAACATTCACAATTCCTCCAGACAAAAAAGCCATCTGTTTTTGAATCAGCCACCCAGAAGAAAAGTATCCCTACAGAAATAGAGGCCAACTGAACACGTTCATCATTAAAATTTCTGTGACATTCATCCAGAGAAAATTTGATATCCAAACATTAATTCAGATTCCTTTGGATACAAGTGCTAAGGAAAAATTAATTACTATTTTGAAGTGACCATGGACAAGAAGGCTGTGTTCATTTTAAAGAGAGTGGAAATAATTTTTCTTTCCTTTTTCAATTATTGAGTGGTGTGGTCAATCAAGAGATCCCAGCATAGGGCAAGCTCATACAGAAGGATTAATGACTGGAACCCCCTTTTGTTTTTGTTGCGCCATCTAGAAGTTGGATTTGTCACTACACCCAGGGAGCAGGTTGAGATAGGCTGCTGAGAAAGTGGGAAAAGGAAGAGAAAGAAAAGAGAGGTTAGCACAACCTATATGGAGTTATGGTGTGAGGTGAGTTGTAAAGAGAGTTGAGGGGCAGCTTGATCTCTCTGGCCACTCTCAAAAGGGGGCTGGACAACCCCAAATTTAGAAAAATCACTTGAGTAAATTTGTTTTGATATATGGAAATTTAGAAAAGGTTCATGCTTAGAGAAGAAGACAACTGAACCCAGGCACAGGACTCCATATAAGCAGGAGATTTTGGACAGAGAGACACAAGACAGAGAAAGACACAGGGAGAGTCCCCACACTAGTGTTACTAGAATCTGCATCATTTGCCAAGACCTCTTGACCAAGATTTTGTGCTAGACCTGAAGACCAGAACTTAAAAATTTAAGTTACACCTAACACAAGCTGCAGATTCCAAAGGGGTTCCCAGTGTCATTTGATTATAGTGACAAGTGGGAAGGGTTAAAACCGCTGTATGCAACAAATCATATATAAAACAAATTGTTGTTATATTTTTAACGCAAGTTAATTCTTTATTCCAAAGGATTCCTTTTTTGTGTAGCTCCCAAATTGTTGAACCATCTTCACTTCAGTTTGCTTCCTCAGCAATCTTCTCACCTTCTGAGATCAAAAACAGAATGTAGCAGAGGAGTGAATGGTTGTGAACAGACAAATGCCAG